>VCCN01003067.1:6162868-6181505 GCA_006491835.1 Architeuthis dux | reverse complement strand
CAAGAAAAATAATTGTTGGTAATTTAAAACGTATAAAATGTGAAACATTTTTTGTTCAAGGATGCCAATTCTTACAGAACTCATTTCTATGACCTATTTTATTTTGTAAACTACCTACTTTTTCCAATAAAATCTGTTGGGAAATGTCTACAACATTCTAGAGACAAAGGTTTTTTCATTAGATTAAAATATTGTGTGTATTGCGGAAAGGGTGTTTTCTACTCAGTTACTATTGATTTACATAAACAATGGAGTAACAGATTTCTTTCTAAGTTGTTTTCATTTACCTCTGCCAACAAAGTTGGAGAGGTATGTATTCGGTCATGTCAGTCTTTCTGTCGGTCTGTCTGTCTGTCTGTCTGTCCACACAATATCTCCAAAAGTGCCCAATGGATCTCAATGAAATTTTGTGGAAGGGTGGGTAATGAGGTAAGAAAGAGTTTGGGTCGGATCAAGAAAATTTCTTTTTGGTTTAGAGATATTTTTCAAATTTTTTTTTTAAACATTTATGTATATGCTCTTGACTATCCACAGGATATCTCCAAAGGTTCTCAATGAATTTCAATGAAACTTTGTGGAAGGATGGATAATAGGCTACGGAAGAAGTGATTATATTTAATATCCATATAATATTGCCAAAATTTCATGTCTGTCCACACAATATCTCCAAAAGTTCTCAATGAAATTTTGTGGAAGGGTGGACAATGGGCCATGGAAGAAGTGATTACATTTGGGGCAGATCCATGCACAATTACTGAAGAGTGTATTCTAACCAGTATACCTAGAGTTAGTACATAAGTGCCGATTGTTTTATAATTTGCTTAAAACCATTATCATTCTAATCTTATGAAAAGGTTATCTACCATATTTGCCTGCTTATAAGACATCTGTTTAAGAAATGCATTTTTTAACTACAGACAGGCACACCTGAAATCATCCTAATCCCTAGCTATACAGTTAAAGCCTTCAATGATCAACCTCCCATTCATAATACCATTGCACTGGTTGCAGTGTAATATCTAGATACTTTTTGGAAGGAATTACAAAATGAGTATCTGACTTTGAAAAACTGGTATTACTGAATTAATTGGAATTTTATACTAGGACTATTTTTTTGAGTGAATGAAAAAAAAATTTCTGAACATCTAATAGTATGGAAGACAAAACAAAACATAGGTCTAGTATGTCCACTATAAATAAAAAAAACAAGATGAT
The DNA here is from genome assembly GCA_006491835.1 of Architeuthis dux. NCBI lineage: Eukaryota > Metazoa > Mollusca > Cephalopoda > Oegopsida > Architeuthidae > Architeuthis > Architeuthis dux. Next base: position 6,180,290 of record VCCN01003067.1, on the reverse strand, counting down.
TTCCACTACATTTTATATGGAGAGTAAACTAGTTTTTATAATATGCATTTTTAAATAATTAAATTCCTTCATAGAAATTTAAGTCTACATAAATATTTTTTAAAAAACTGTTTTAAGATCAGCCAAAACAGTATGGCCTTACAAAAGAAAACATCTGTTAATGTTGAGATAATCATTGAGATATCAGTGACAATGAGGAATGGTTGACAACATTGGCCCTTACTATATAGAGCTGCAGTGAACAAGTTTACACTATTTCTTGCTCAAAGGACACTTTGTACTTCATTGTGGTATTCACAGCTTACACAGGATGCTAGACCAAAAATGTTCATCATATGTTATACCTAGACCCTTGAGTTTATGCATAGAATTCTCATGTATTTGAGACACAAATTATTAGAAAATATTGTAAATCCAATCATATTTTAATCAGTGTTGGGAAGCAGAATTCAGAAAGTGGATAATCGCAGGAAAACTCACAAGGCCCTATCTTATTTTTGATCGAATAAATACTGAAAGTGTTCTGATCACCATGGAGATTTTGTACACTATGAAAAGGCCTATTCAAGGTCATCTATCATAGGCAAAACAAGGAAGCCCTTTGAGCTTATGAAACTGTATCTTAATGGACAGAAAGACGACTTCAATAGAAATTGCTTAATCATGGAAATGGCATCAAATTCATGAAAGATCAATTAACTTTGCCATATTTTACATTATTTTGATTTAAAAAACATAGTTACAAACAAACATTCATCATCTTTATAGTATTAGATGTGGAAAGTGTGGTGGTTTTTAGTAGTTAGGGAATTATGATGTTTTTCCTGGAGCAAGTTTGGTAATCCTTGCTTATACGGGTGTAAAATACGATAACAAACACAGCATATAAACAGTTATTTTACATCCGTAACGGATAAAGATTTTCTGAATATGTTTTCGCTGAATAGTACAGCAGACAAAGATCCATCAGCACTCTTAAAGAGCTTGGGTCTTGCAAAACTATGGAGGCATGTTGTTTTATAGGTCAGTAAATAGAAATAGAGTTATTAAAATTCTCAAATTTAATAAAACCATTTATATCCAAAAGCTTTGTAATGTTGTGTAATAAAATGATAAATAATCATTCATATTGTAATAAGGAGTTTGTTTATGTAAACAGTTTTCTACTGAAGTGGTGTTGTGATTATTGAAAAACATCATATGAAATCCTAGCCGTTACCAGGTTTCAACATATGAATGGCTAAATTTACAGCAATTTTAGCCACCAAGCATATGCATAACAATGAAATCTATTATATTATTTTACTTTGGTCGATTTTGGGTAGGACCACTTCTTGTTTTAACCGTTGACTTTACCCAGTCCCTAAAACAGTTCCAGTAGGCTCCAAATAGGCTGTATATGTATGTAAAATTCACATGTGGTTTCTCCGTTCGCAAAAAAAAAAAATATTTTAGGGTCAGCATTCGCTCTCATCCTGATAATAATGATCTGATTTCCATCTATTTCTATATAATACTAAAAGTCTAATTTGTCCAACCAAATTTGGCATGCATATGTCACCAGAAGGCCAACATGTTTTTTTTAAATAAGCACATCTCCATCTTATATGTAATTACGATTCAATCTGTAACTGAGGATATTTGAGGAAATGTAGCTACACTTAAGAGCGGAAAAGATTGTAATAAAGATACTAATTTGAACGTGTATTATAAAACGATTCCAGATTTTATTCAGTCACGGTGCAGCACCATGTTTGTTGTGTCCAATATTTCTATATTGTCTACTCATAGTAATAAGTTTTGATACTTTCATTGTATATACAAACACTCATTTATACATCACAAATTAAATGAAACTTTTTACAAGAGAGTTTACAGTTTATACCCATGAAAGAATGATATTTAGTTTCTGTATCCTCCTTACTTTCTCACCAGTTTATTACAAATCACTTGGCTTGACCTTTGTGAGTGCCTCTAATGTTAATGACTTTGGTAATGAAATCTGATGCTAGGGTCTGTATTCTTACCTTCATTAAAATGGCCATGAACTACATTCAGTTTATAGAGAATGGGATAAATATCAAGATAAAGGAGGAATTCTGATTATGTAAAATGCTTATATTACTCGCAAAAAGGGAGAGAAAGCCTTTGTTTATCAATGCGAAATCAGACAACAGAGAGCATTGCTTGAGCTGAAGTAATTTTAATACTATGATACTCTTGATAAATTTTGATTGGACACTGTGCAAAAGAAAGATTGAGAAAAGCGCGTTACGTCTCAAACATATTTTTTATCATGAAGATAAATCTTTATGCATTTCGTCATCGTGAAACGACAATCAGAAGAGAATTGAACATAGCAGGGATGTGCAACTATCCATGTTGGGTAGTGGAAATGAAGTAAGATGAAATGTGTTTTTGTATACTTGAGTGACCTAGTTTGTCCAGTTGGAAACTACTTATGGGGCACTGGTTGATTGTGGATTAGGAAGGTCAGTGTGTGAGCTATAAAGTGGGTGGGGTTAGGGAGCGGGGTGTTTAGACAGAGTATGTCTTGGGTGGACTTTTAAGTAGGTGTTAATTGGGTATTTATGACTCTTGGTGAATCTGTATGTGAAGTTGTTTTTTGAGGTCATGATATGTGTCTGTAAGTGTCTATGGTTGGGTATGTGTATGCGTATGATATTCTTACAATCACTGAATGACCAGTATACAAAACAGGTAGACATAGAATAAGATAATGACTTTAACACTTAAATTCATGAACTGCTTGTAATTGACAGTAGAACTCTTCAATGAATAAAATAAAAATAATGGAACTTTTCTGTGAATTGAATAAAAAAACTTTTTTTAAATTCACCCAATGGTCAAAGGGAGATAATTTTGATCAGAAGTTATTTCCCTTGATATTGACATTCAATTTTTCTAATACCAATTTAAATAACCAATTCCAACAAATTAAAAAATATTTTGGACCAAAGCCAACGTATAAGATTTTTTTAAGGCAATTTATTCAGTTTTATCCATTATTTAAAACAACTGAACTACTTCAAAAAATGTATTCTACAGAGTGTTTCAAGTTATTCTTTTTTCTATCTTTTTTCTAGCATTAATTCAAAGTCAGGTTGTTAAGAAGTTAAGATCATAAATAAGTGATGAGTATTCAACTGTAATTAGTTGTTAACAAATAGCAGCAGATATACGTCAGCAATTTCCACAGAAAAAATATATCTGAATATACTTGAAATAGGGTTTTTTTTCTGACAGCAGTTAATTGCGTCATTAAGCCAGCTTCAGTATATTTGGGCTGGGTTTAAACTAATAAGAAAAACGGTAGTTAAATTTGGTATGTCCGATATCAGAATAAAGATTATTTAAAAAAATATTGATATTCTTGAATGTGACCATCTTTTCGCTTAGGCTATTCCATGCGTTTGCCACTGTTGCCGAGAGGAAATCTTTTCTAACACCAGTGGAGGTCTGAATTTGTAGTTTATAGGTGTGTCCTAGGTTTTACTGCAGATAGATGAAGTCATCATTTTCTTATCAGGGCATTTTGAGCAATGAATGTCAGTATCCACTCTATATATGTTGTTCCGGATTCTATAGACCTCTAATAGGTCAGCACATTTTCTTCTGTAATTAGAGTAAATAAATCAGACACTGCTGGAATTTGCATATGTGGCAGGAAAACAATAAATTATATGATTGTTTTTTTAGGGTGGGGGGGGCTTAAAAAAGAGCGTGAGAGTTCCTCAAACAATTATTTTTTTTACCGCACGTATACATTGAAATGGATTAGTGGTGTTTATTTAGTTTTATTAGTTTTAAAGAAAACAAATATGATCGTAACTTCAGAATAACCATTGTTTTGGCTGTAAAAAAAAAGCACATGGGTAATTTTTCCAATTGATTAAAAAAATGAAAGATTTAATACTGTTATAATTAAGATAATATAGATGTAAAGAGGGACTTATTATTAATGTTAATGTAGACTATTATTAAATATATCTGACTCCATTGATAGGAAAATATTGATGTTATAAACAATGACAAAGATCGTAACATAGTAATTTCTAGATGGCCGTAGTAGTGACGATAGACTAATAGTAGCAGCGGTAGTAATAGTAGTGGTAATAGCCTTTAAGGGTCAAGACTGCCATAAGTAAAGCTAGCGTGCTGATGATACTACAGAGGAAATAAAGGGTAATGTTCTCTATCGAATGTTCCTGCAGTAGTAGAAGGAATGAAAATGCATGGAGAAGATGCACATGGTAAATTTGAAATGAAATAAAGATGCATGCAAATAATAACTGCAAATACTTTGTAACAATAATAATAAGTATATTTATTACAGAAGGCATAACAATAAAGTAGTTCTCAGCTGTTGAGAAGAATAAAGAATGCATTTAAAGAGTTCGGTTTTGCTACTTAGTAAGTATCCTTAGTTTGTTGAAGATGTTAAGGAAGAGAGTGTGTATGTATGAATGTGTACGTACATAATCAGAGGTGTGCTTTTAATTCTTTAGACACTAACAACAATCATCCCGGAATCGTTAATTTTTATTAAAAAAATGTTTTTTTAAGTTTTACGAAAAGGGGGTTCTATTTACAATTTAAATGTTGTGGTAAACTCGGCTGTTACTTTCCGTCAGTCATATTGAAGTGTCGTTTTGAACCTTATTTTCTTCGTAAACATTGCTGATCCCTTTCGTAAACATTGCCGGACAATCTTTGCAATAATGCACTGCGGGAACAGCCATTTTGAATCGCTAAAAGTGGCTAGATCTGTCAAAAAATTGTTAAAATTGGGTTGATTTCATTTCCAATTTTAATGACGATTTTCTTGTGCTTTCATTAAGGTTTGTTGGTGCAGGGCTGCCTGAGGGTGCGCGAGTGTCTGCCCCGAGGTCGCCTTAATGTTTCTTAATTTTATATATTGGTTTGGAATAACGTGACAGACAGACAGACATCTGCACAAAAAACGACCATGGTATTTATTATACAGATTACACCAGAAAGACAAGTATCATCTGACCTTAAATACCAAAATTTAACAAGGCTTAAATATTTTATGAAGATATTACACAATTATTTGCTGATTGTAAGTTTCTCTTACAACAACATTATTTGAGGCCTGAGTTGGTAAGAAAGCAGAAAAGCAGTTTTATATATGAAAGTGTTTTAAATCTGTCAATTTGGATGTGAAATATCAAAAAATATGTAAAACATATGTTAGAGAGGTTGCAGAGGAGAGCTACGAAACTGGTGCCACAATTAAAAGACCTGCCATATGAAGACAGACTCAAAATACTACAGCTACCCACTCTATAATACAGAAGATTAAGAAGTGGCCTGATACACATCTACAAAATGACATATGGCATGGTAGAAATGGATGCAGACACTCACTGTAAGATGTGCATACTGAGCAAACTCATGCTACAGAGAACACTAGGAACAACAAACAGAGGTCACTGCCACAAATACCAGATACATCATCACCCTGGTATTAGAGACAGATTCTTGACATCAAGATCCCTTTCAGACTGGCACTCCCTTTCAGACAAAACAGTAAACTCTGTTTCTGTTAACATGTTCAAAAACAATCTAACAAAAGAAACTAGCTTACCACATAAATACAAACATTTCTAAAATACTCACACCTTAAATGCTAACCCCTATTAATCTGTTAGATGTATCTTCAGTTGGTACTCTTTATGATAACTTTATGATATATCAATGAGAAAAGTAATAACATTCTCAGGAGGCCTGACATTTTCAAATTGAGATAAAATTCTCTGATAAAAAAGAAAAGAAAGAAAAATCAGGGCTAAAGCAGTGCCAAAAAAGCGGTAAATAATAGGGTTGGAATACCAATGACTATAACAAGTATGCTAATAAAACTAGAATAAATGTTTACCAACTTGAGACATAATTAAAGTGATTAAGTCAGACCTGTTTAGGATGTGAGTAGGTCAAAGCCTGACACAGACTTGCCAATAAACCTTCCAAGTGCTGCTCAGCTTATATAAAAGGTCAATGATTGACAGCGAGATATTTCATTATCAGGATTAAAGTGAATAAAAAAAACAAAGTCTTGCTGGGTTATACAGGAGGGGTGTTTGGGAGAAGATAAGATTTTCCCTTTTGTCGAGGAAGACAAATTACCTCTGATATATATACCACAATCATAAGAATAAAAAATAAAATAAACGTGTAGGTTCAAGAGGAAATTCAACAAGGCAGTCATAACAATTTACAACTGAGTTTTATTCAGTTAAATTAACAACAAAATAGATATTGTTCAAAGTGAGGAAAAGGTAATATGTAAGTTGGAATTAAAGTTCAATGTGCGTGGCAAAATATAATGTGAGTAGTGAATGAGTTTATGAAAAGAAACAGTCCACACGTGTGAGTGTGTGTGTATGTATCACCAGGTGTGAGTAGCGGTTCATATGTGTGTCTATAACAAAACATAGAGACAGTTCAATGTATGTATGCATAAGTGATAAAAGACAGTAGTAATTTCAAACTGCTGGAAGGAGGAGAAGACGTGTGGTCTTCTTGCATTGATGCCGATGATGAGTTGAAACTGAAATGCTGTCTCCCTGTACTCTTTGAAGTTGAATGCATAATTTTGAATCTCCCACTCCAGTTACATTGTGTGGGTTATTTTTATAAGACAAATATCGGCTCCTGGCAAGGGTTTAGGAAGTCGGGCTCTGATTGGTTGAATATTATTTTAATGTAGATATTTGAGGTTTTCCAATAGTTAATACTTTTTGGAGGGAAAATTTGTATAAGAAAATTGGCACGAAATCCTGTGTGCCTGTTTTTGCACAGAATTGTTCACTTACGGTTTAAGTGACCCTACAGTCTTCACCCTGTCTGGTTGGGTGTTTCTATTAAGAGTTCTTAAAGGTATGATTAAATCTTATGCTGTTAAAATGAGCATCAATTGAAATTGCATAATTTTACATAGAGATTAAGAAAGACAAATTGATAGTCATGAATAATTAGATAAGCTAAAAAAGGACACATGACTAAAGCTAAAATTTAGAATTAAATCCAATTTATTTTTAAATAAGACAATAATGTTAACACTTTCATAATCACATTGTCCACAGCTTGAGACCTCCAGTGTCGGGAATAAAATATATTTTAAGATATAATATGAAGCTTTTGTTTTCATGTTTTTTAATAATTATATACAAACAATAGTTTAGATTGATATTGTTTTGTTTTTTTTATGTAAAAATTAAGTTTATTCACCCGAATGTCATGGAACATTATATAAGGTTTCATTTGAAGAGTATCAAGAGGAGAACGCACAAGATTGGAATCTGTCTAAGTGTAGATTTTTATACAATATGCAAGGCCATTTACAGATAATCAACTATGGCACCTTGATTAACACCTATTGTAGGAAGCATAAGTTCAGAGTACATATTCCAATCTCACCTGTTATGTTTAATACTACTAATATAAACTCTTAGTCTCACAACTCTATTTGACTGGTATGTTCTAGTTGATGAGATGAAAAAGAAGAAAAGAAAAAAGTGTCAAGTAAATTCTATAGACTAAGGAAAGTATCAGCTAAAAGGTTATGTTAAAAACAAACAAATAATATATGGAATGATAAATCATATTTTCATAAAGATTATAAATTAGTAAATGTATAAGTATACATAGGTAGGTACATCAATAATTCTGCAGCCTAATGATGAAAAATGCATTTATTTTACACACCAAAAATTCCTTTGTCAACATAGTCTCCGTTCTTGTCAATGCACTTAATTCGGTGTTGAGAATTAATCACATACGTCGAACATTTTACAGTGAAAATTTCAGATCAAAATTCAGCTAATAACATGTGAGGCTATGGACTTTTTGATCCACACTCGGAAATAGATATGTACATAAAAAATATGACTTTTGTTCATAAAAGTACAAATTGATCTTTGACCACCCCAGTTAGGGTACAACTTGATCTGTTATCTTCCTTAACAAGAAGAATGGTTAAAATAATTGACAAAGAAGAGTATTGGAAAATATTAAAATTGAAGGAATCAACCCAGCCCTAATTAAATAATCCAATCAGTAAGCCTAGCATTTACATTAGCACTATATGAGAACCTCTACTCTAAGAAACACATGTTTAAGGCTCCTAAATTCTACGACTGGAACATTAATAATCTGGTGGATAAAAATGCTGGTCTCTGCTGCTAAACTCATCTCATTCCCGAGTAACAGGAGTTCAATTCTAGGGCTATGCAGTGCTTGCTGGAGGAGCTGTGTGGTGCCATATGAAGAACAGATTGACAGAAATGAATCATAAGTTCAAATCCTTAAGAAGAGATGCCAGATAAGATAAAAAGCAAAGTGTTGGATATTTATGCGGCCGTGGACAGAGGTCACAGATTTGACCCCCACAGGTGTTGAAAGTTGTGGACAGGATATCGGCTGCTAGTTGTCGGGGACTGGAAGACACATCCACTGTTCAGGGGTCATAAACAAGATGTCGACTGAACTTACAGGTGGTGGCTGGAAAATCAGCGTGGGCGTTCGGGCCCAATAAAAGCGACACAGAGGACCTCGAAAAAGCGAGAGACACACAGGACGCCCTCGGAGAGTCAGAGAGACAGACCGCCTAGGCTGGGGAAGACACAAGGCCAGTTCCCCTGTTGGGAACAGTCTGTCGGCTCTCGTTACTACTCTCCCACTCTTCATTCTCCACCATGACACAATGTATCTTATGAAATAAAAATATATTCTCATATTTTTATAAACAAGTTTCAAGACTTCCTTTTTCTCCAAGTTCAGGATTTTCCTCCCTCGAACCAAGAGGGCTATACAACAAAAGGACGAGAACATACCTCCTTGGATGGAAAGGTCCCATTCAAAATTCCCTGAATGTTATCAGATGTGACATACACCTGTGCAAAAATCAGCCAAAATATAATAAAAACAACAATGATGATGGGAATGTTAATACTGAGGAAAAAAACCATTATAATACCTCATCTTAGGAATTGAAAGATGTAATATATTTTCCTTTTTTGGAAAAACAAATGCCTGTTTTAAGCACAAGTTTTTTTTACCCTATTGTTGATTCTTCAAGAAATAAGCTATGTTTTCATAGTAATTATAATCTTGATGAAAATATGATTTATCATTCTATATATTATTTGGACTATTGTCTTCATCTTGTTTTTAACATAAACTTTTAGCCGATACTTTCCTTGGGCTATATTGTATCAAGTCTATAGAATTTACTTGATACTTTTTCTTTTCTTTTTCATTCAAGTGCTTATACTGCCTGTGAGTAAGTACGAGGAGGCATAATGGTTATAATCCCATAAAACAGAATTGGCAAACAGGATTTGAATTCCAGTTGAGATTAGGGATCTGGTTTTAGGCCATGTAGTCCTATTTTTTAACACTCTGTCCTCCATCCAGTGCCACATAAAATTGGACATTAATTTGTCCTCCTTTTTAAATTATATCAGATATACTTATATCCGGTGAACTGAAAGCTATGACAACCGTTAACATATTTTTATCCTATGTAGTTACCATTGTCAACACTGCTGATTAGATGTATGTATGAGTCACATTGTCAACCCATCTGGGGCAGTGTTGACAAACAAGTTTTTTTAAGTTTTTTTTTCGAATTTGGGAGTCCAGTGTGGCTGATTTATTTGTTTTTTTTATCTCAATTCTTCAAATTTGGGAATGATTTCCAGATTTGAATAATTGAAGAAAAAAACCCATCTAAATTGGGAACACTGTCTTCCCAAGACCTTCTTTTTAGGAAATTTGGAAATGGCCACACTAGTTGAGATTGCTTCCAGTTAAGTACCACTTTCACACTTCGGAAAAGGCATTTATACTTTGTCCCCTCACCAGTAATTTTGACCAATGGTTTTGTCACTGACACATCAAGATAGACAGAAATAAAATTTAAAAAATAGTGCGTGGGTACATAGCCAATGTACTCTCCCATAATTACCTAACCTGCCCAGTTGGTTGGAGCAAAACGGCTGCTATAGCTATTATCAGTCTCAACAGATGAAAGCCAGTGATTATTGTCTGTAGTGCACTCTTTGTGTACGGATATTTTTATACATCACAAAAACATTCAGTCCACAGGCTGTCTTAAAAAGGTTTTCTATAGAAATAGAATCTTCAACAGCTTATGGATGGCACTAGAAGATTCTATGAATAAGAGATTCTGGTGAGATTGCATCGAAGGCATTTCCTTCAGAATGCTTCTAAGCAGAATTAAATACAAATGTCTACTAAACACTCCTGCTTTTCACTCACTCAGCAAAATATTGTATTTATTCAAAGAATTCAGAGAGTTTTTATACACTCTGCAATTGCCCAATTGATGTTTTTTCCTCTCCATTCATTAAAATTTAGAACTCTTGTCAAAATATCTCTGCTGAGCTTCCATAAATAGGGCCTCAATGCCACTCAAAAACTCAATTTCTATAACTATGCATACTGCAGAGATGGAAAAGATTAATAATTATCCACTAGTTGAAGTGGAACAAGTATAGAAGTGGAATAGAAGTGAATATCGTCCTCATAACAACAAAATAACGTAACGTCTTTTTTGCAAATAATTATAATTTGGAAAAAAATTCTCTGTATTTCAATCACCTAAGATTGGAATACCAAACAAGAAAAATAACAGACTGTTCAAAACCTGCAACATTGTATATACAATTTTTTGCAACATTTGTCAATCCCTTAAATTTTCAAGTTAATCCCTGTTAAAACATGCAAAGTATATACATTATTTATAAACACTGTATAGTCTGCTTTCTTTCTTTTTCTCTTGCTATCTTTCTTTCTTTCTTTTCTTGTACTATTTTTTTTCTCGAGAATTGATTTTAAAAAAAAAAGAAAGGAATAATAGGACGTAATGTAATGTCCAAAAGAAAAACTATATTTCTCTTTTGGTCTGAATGAAAAACCTTTTGGCATTCAGAGAACTGTCAACTTTCGTCGCAGTTAAAAATAAAGAACCATTTATGCTTTTTAATGGAGTACACTTTTACCTCTACATCACATATTCCAGAAATACATGAACTTAATTGAAATAATAATAAATCAGTAAGCCTAGCATTGAAATTAATATTGTTGGAGGCATTATGATTATCTTATATTATTGTTATGTGGTTATATTGTTGTTTCTATTAGAAACATTCACCAAAACTGTCAACATAGGTTTCTTCAGTTTTTAAGTTGATCTGGCTGGCTATGATATGTATGTATGATGCATGGAACTAGAGAGCTGAGAATTTAAACATTTACTCTGTTATTATGTCTAGAAAAAAGGTTTTTTTGTTTTTTGAAAATCCCCCACCCCAATAGCTTTTTAGTGGGGGATTCAATTTGCAATCTAAGTTTATGCTAAATTGATCCCTTAGTTTGTGTCTGGCAACATTCATGCTTGTTTTTTGAAAATTTGGACTTTTTTGTGATCACTGCCCAACAAAAGACAAGAGAAGTAACTTATTCATTGATCACTCCTTTTACCAATTTCTTTTTTAATTGATCACCCCCAACACAGAATGCTACCAAAAGATGTTGGTCATGTGACGGTTTCTATTGAGTGACTGACCAGACCTGTTTTGTACTTAATGTCCTGTGGGTGTTTGCCATGTAGTAAGGTTTAAGAAGCTCCTCACTATTAGGCCATTGTTAGCAGGTTCAATCCTCAGAGTGCTTAATATAAACTTTGTAAGTGCTCAGAAATGTGAAGATACTATTAGAAAGAAAAAAGGCCTTTTCACAAAATGTTTATCTGGTATATCTTTATCTACATGGGTCATGTAGTTACAAGCATTATTTTCTTTTATACCCCAAAGGCAGGGCTATTTGGCACTGGTTTTTGTCAGCCATTTTTTATATGTAAAGCTTCTTCAGATTTTTTTTTCATACCACCATTAGAGTGCCTCAAGTAGTGATACAGTTTGATGTATAAATGATAAAATTTCAGTAATAACTTTACCAGTTATTGGACAAATAAAATTTTAAAAAGAGTGCCAAATAGCCCCACAGTATGGTATATGCATTAAAGTCTCATTGGAAGCTATATTTTTATTTTTGATTTTGTACTGATTGTTTTGTATCTAATTCTTGAAATCCCATATTTCTTCATAAATCTTGCTTCTAAAAAGGTTTATTTAAATTATAACTAGTGTTAGAAATTGGTCTTTTCTGGGTAATGTTCCTCTCTTAAAGTTAACAGCATAGGTTTTACTATAAGTAGTATTTTAATCTTCACATTCTATAAGACATTAATAACACTACATATAATCTAACTTTTATAATGTTTTTATTTTCTATTTTTAGTGCCTGTATAACATTCAAGCCTAACAGACCTTTCCTCTGATTTTGCCATGCCTTTAAGCCAGTGGTTCTCAGGTCACATTCCTCCCCTTTTGATCCCAGGTTTCCTCAATTCCTCCCCCATTTTGAATTGTTGCCTAGTAATCTTTTTCACCATTATACATTCCTCTCCGGACTGAAATTTCTACCCAATTTCTCCCCTGGCTAAAATTCCTCCACGTGCCTCCCGTTTGAGAATCACTGCTCTAAGCAAACACTCTCTGCACTGTTTGTCATTCTTTTCCTCTTCAGTATTTGTTTTCATCTTTCTTTACTGTTTAAGTATGGAGACGGCCATGTTTTTGAAGCGTTACACATGGTTTTACAACACACTTCCAAAGGACTGTGAAGATAGGAGATAGCAATAACAAATTGTGATAAACACAAAACTTTTAAAAGATTTATACAGTGATAACAGAGCTAAGATTTGAGAAAATATCAACAGTAAACCCCTTTAAGAACATTTTTGAAGTTGGTTATACCAGTTACAGCAAAGATAGTGAACAAACAAAATATCACAAACCTATTTAACTGGTAAAACAGTACTTATTCTTACTGTTGCATCAGAGGTCTGATTATCAGTGAAATGTAAATATTGCCAACATTAAGATTTATCTGCTATTTTAAAAGTATTAGCATTTCGAGATATGAGATACCTGGAGATAAAACTACCAAATTGTGTTCAGTTGAACTGATAGCCTGTAATAGTGTGTATTGAGGTATTGTTAGCTCGCAAATGTTCACACTGTGTTTTATATTATTAGTTTGATTGCTCTTTAGAGCAAATAAACTATTGTTCTTCTATGTATTTTTATTTATTTATTCTTATTCCGGTCAATGCTGTGTATTGTGCTTGCATACAGTTTGGCAAAAATTAATTTGGGGAGGTTTTAGAGGGGGGGGGGAGTTCTATTTACAATGTAACTATTATGCTAAACTGAAACCTTACTTTCAGTTCACATGATATCTCTTAAAGAATTTCAATGAAATGTTGTGGAAATATGGGCAATGAGCTAAGGAATAAGTGTTTTTATTTTCTATTTCTTTTAATCAGTTTTTTTACAGTTACCACCACTGCATCCTAGCTACATGTTAACAGCACAATATCTCTAAATGTTTTCAATGAAATTTTGTGGAAGGTCAGACAATGGGCTAAGGAAGGAGCGTTTGAATTTTGGGGCGGATCCAGGAATTTTCACAATCACCTCCCCTGCATCGTAGCTATATGTACAGAACACAATATTTCCAAAAGTTCTCAATGAATTTCAATGAGATTTTGTGGAAGGGGGGGGGGTCAATACATTTTGGGGCGGATCCAGTTTTTTTTTACAGTCACCTCTGCTGCCACCGTGCAATCAAACTTGCAGTTCCTTCAGGAAACGCATTCGTCTAGTTTTGATCTACACATCTATTGTATTATTTTACAATGGTCGATTTTTGGTTGAACCATTTCTTTTTGAAACTTTTGACTTAACCCAGTGCCTAAAACAGTTCCAGTAGGCCCCAAACAGGCTGTATATATGTGCAAAATTCACATATGGTTTCCCCTTTCACAAAAAATTTATTATTATTTTACAATGGTCAATTTTCAGTTGAACCACTTCTTTTTTTAACTTTTGACTTTACCCAATGCCTCAAACAATTCTAGTAGGCCCCAAATAGGCTGCATATGTATGCAAAATTCATATATGGTTTCCCCTTTCGCAAAAAAAAAAAAAGAAAAAGATTTGCTCTCACGCCGATAATTGTGATATGATTTCCATCTATTTCTATAAAAATTTGGCATGTATACTCAATGGACCATGGGGAAGGTTTTAAAGTAAAATATATAGGACAGCTCAAGGTTAATTATAAACTATACGATTACAAACCACAAGGTCAGAAGTTCTAACACAAATATCAACTCAATGATGTTCGTGAATATACATATGTAAACAAAGCAGGAAAATAAGATAAGAGCAACTTACAAAGTTTCAAAATTATTCAAGGTGTCTTAGCTTATCAGAGAGAGAGGATTATAAGTGCCGCCTCTTGTGCAAAAGTGTCCTGAAAGTGTGATTTATATAAAATCTTAATTGTATTTATTTTATTAGATGAAGTATTGTAAATCATTATTATTAATTTTTTGCTAGTGCTTACCTATTCATTTAAAAAGCAACAAAAATTAAGATGAAGCTAAATAGTAGCAAAAAATTAATAATGATTTACAATACTTCATCTAACAAAATAAATAACTTGGATTACCAATACTATAACAAACATGGTGCAGAAGATATTGGGATGGGGGATGAGTTTAAAGGTCTGATTTGGACTCGTGCTTGTGAGTTTGATTCTCACTGGGAATTTATCCTTTATTCTGATCCATGCTATTAATTTATTTACTCACTACCGAATGGAAACCAGCCTGAGAGTAGTCGCGATAAAAAGCAATAAAAATTGAGATGTAAGTAAATAGTAGCAAAAAATTAATAATAATTTAATTGTCTTATCACAGTCCATAAATGAACTATAAAGATATTACTAGGGCTGCTAAGAACAGACATGGTTTCTCTAAAATGTTGAAATTAAAGTGTTGAAGTTAGTAACTGAAATTAAGCCTAGATATGGTGAAGATAAGCGGAATACGCTATAATCATCAAACCCTATACACTTATACCTGTCAAGTCTCACGCATTTTGCGTGAGACTCACACAATTTTATACCTTCTCACAGTCTCACGCATTAATGGAAAATTCTCACGCATTTTATGAAAGGTGAGAAATTTTTATAAAAGTGTGAATCTTTTGGTTAGTGATTTTAACCAATTAAACGTGCCCGGAGGTGCTACCACAGGACTGTGATTTGCTGCGGGGCCCCCCCATCTGCCGCACTCCGAAAGGGTCTATTCATTCCATTCGCACACATGTTAGGAGTAACATCGCAAGTTCAACAATGTATTCAGTATATTTTTTACAGTTCCTAAAACTCACATTATTTTGACAGATCACATACAGAACTTTTGAAACACGTTTTAAGTTTTAAGTTAAGAATCATACCCGCCCAGAAAGGGGGGGGGGCCCTTTCCTTGCGGGTACGATTCTCATTCATTTTCAACATTGAAACTCGACAGGTATATACACTTGATAAACTCAAAACTCTATTTGTTCCGATGCATAACAACAAGAAATTGTTACAATGAATTATAATAGTAAACAAATTGCAATGGCCCAGTTAGTTGATCGTAAATTCAGTAGAATTTACTGATCACGTAAAAATCAAAGAGGCACAAAGACAAAAACAGGGTACCTCTTTTAAATTTGATGGAAAATTACTTGTCTCCCTTAGATTTGAAAATGCCAAAACTGACCTGACCCTAAATTGACCGTTAGAGGTTACCAGAGGTCGGTGTCACCTATCCTATGTTCATCCTGAGGTCAAGTTATTGTTGTATACAAATATGCAGCCCATATGGATGCAGGCATTTGGGAGTCTATAGATCATAAACAAACATTTGTCGTCTTCATAATATTAGATTATTGATCCATGTCAGCATCAAGTAACTTGAGTCAATCATTTGAGAGTATAAAAAACATTTGCAAAATGGTAAAAAATCATAAATCATATGATATAAAATTAAAAGACATAAAAGATAGCAGCTTTAACATGTAGCATTTGTTTAGGGAAAATACAGGATAAAAAGGTTTTAAACAAAGTCGCTATTTTTGTGCGTGACTATCTATGTACGTATGTATGTATGTATGTATGTATGTCTGCATTGCTATTCTTTATACAGTAACCACTTGCCTTCCGAACTTGTTTTTTGTTTTTTTACCAACGGTAGAAGATAATCATGCATTCATTTTATTGTTGAGGTTCCTGTAGGACTAAAACTAGACTAAATTTATTGGAAAAAATAAACCATCCATTCTTAGAAAGTCATTGAACAATGAAATCCATCCTATATTACTTACGTGAGTTAGAATAAAAGTTATCTTTTTTTTCAAGTTATACAGCTAAAAACCATCAGTACACTTGAGATAGTAAACAGGGTGGTAAATGTAATTGTATACCAACACCAAGTTTTAACATGTTATAGTAAATTAAACAAATTTATTTTGTAACTTGTACCCAAATAAGTTTATCTTTAAATACAATCATGAGTTCAAACCAAATGTATAATTAAAAAATAATCAAACACATGAAAACAGCAATAATAAATCTAAATATATAGTTGTACACAAAAGTATTCAGTGCCTAGCTAATTTTCATATTTTTTCTGTGTGTTTTCTTGTGAATTGATAATAAATAAGAGAGAATTAATATTATTAATTATTTTATTTCCACAATTAGCAATAATAACTTTTGCATAAGTATTAGACCAGTGAAAAAATTAATTTGGCAGTAAATTAAGTCATAACAGCTAAAAATAAGCCATTCTTATACCCTCTGCATGTTGCAGAGGACAAGGACACCATAGGTAGGCTATTATTTCATTAATATTAAATGGCTTGATACTCTGCGGACAGACCTTGAATACTTTTAAATCCCAAGCTTTGTTCGGACAATTGAACATGTTCTGTGTGTTGCTGATGCTGTTACCAGAACGTTTCGGCTGATTGGATTATACACCTGATGAAGGCTGTAGAATGGATAAGCCAAAACATTGTGATAACAACCCTCAGCAACAGAAAAACGAGTTCAGTTGTTCAAACAAATCTTGGAATGTTAATGACTCTTCTCAAAGTTATAGACAATATTTTTTAATCCTAATGATATAATATTGTCTGATAGGATATTACTGAAGAGATGATTTTAGACAAATAGATTTTGTTCCATATGATAAAATAAATCCATAAGAATAGTAATAGATACTTAAACAGTTTATACCTTGAAGCACATTTCTTTTTCTTCCACTCTGAACTACCCCATATCTGTTAATCACCTGGGGTACTAAATAAAATGGTGGGACAGAATATAAACATATATATGGTGGACATGTTTATTATCATGTTTGAGATGTAACACGCTTTTCTCA
>VCCN01003067.1:6135571-6152272 GCA_006491835.1 Architeuthis dux | reverse complement strand
AAACAAGGTACTATTACTAAGACTATATATAATTAGTCTTTAGCCGCAATCTAATAGTAACTAAACACAGAAACGAATAACTACAAAAGAAATGTCAAATTGCAGTGTATTTATAAAAAAAATAAATTACTAAAATATAACAAAAACATTATTTATTTACATTAAAAAATATTTTGGCTAATAATTTTTAAAAGAAAGCCTATTGTAGCAACCACTTTCTTAATAGTAAATTATATGTAAATAGGGATTTGAATATCAGGCTAGTTTTATCACTGCTATGAAGCTAGCCTGAATACACTGAAATACAAAAGTAAATATAGTTCCCTTTTCTCGTGACGTCAGTGGCTCATTATAAAAAGTCCTGTAAACACTAAATCTTTGTAAGTTTATGCTAAATTGATCACTAGTTGTGACCACTTGTTTTTTGAAAATTCAGACATTTTAGTGATCACTAACCAACAAAATGCAAGATGTAACTTATTCATTGATCACCCCTTTTTCCAATTTTTTTAATTGATCACCCCCAATATGGCATGCTGCCAAAAGACTGTTCACGTGATGGTTTCTACTGAGAGACTAACCAGTGATTCTTGACCAATCAGATTAATTCCTTCTAAAATATTTTATGTATCTTTTGCCATTAAAAACAGAAAAAACTATGTATCTGGTCACCACGTGTGTCCAGTTTGGTCTCTTCATGGTCAAAAGCAAAACTCATGTCAGTTCACCTACAGACTGTCCACATACCCAAACTTACTTGGTAATCCAGAATGCAAAGAAAAAATGACAATACAGAATCATACTTGAAAGTAAAATGGTGTGTAATGGTTAGTAATATTCTTTCTATGCACACAAACTGACTTGGTTAATCTGTCGGATTCAATGATCATAAAAACACAAAGAGGGACTTGATTGTAGTGCTGTCCAAAGGCAACAACAATAGAGATATTTATTTTGCCAATCACAGTCACGATTCATACCAAAGTTGTTAAGAATAGAATCAATTACGATCTTGTCAGTTCAATGGACGTATGCAGTTTCCATTAAGTAACTATGGACATTTTTTTTTAGCTCATAACAGATTTAAAGACAAAGTGAATACAAAACAATTCCTTTTCTTGTGAAAGTGTTTGTGTACTATGAAAAAGAAGCACAATAGAAAATACTTTTCAATAAACATAATTGTATAAGGTAAAGTGTTGCCTTTCTTAAGAGACAACTCCCAATGGAGTATGGAGGCTGGTAACAAAGTCCTGGTTTCTGTTGCATGCGTCAGTTTAGTGAACCTTGCAAGTCTCAAGTCTGGTCAAGACCAAGATTTTATTCTTACAAGTTTTTATGACCACTCCCTTGGCAGGATGCAAGTCCACCAAAGGGATATCTCCACCCTAATCACACGTCTTAGAGTGTACTCAATTAGCTGCTGAATGCACAGGGAAATCTATCCTAATGAAAAGTTTCCCACACTCTTCGCTCATATCGGGAATCAAACCCAGGACCTAACCATTATACTATTCGAGTGGACTAAACATAATTGTATGGTTAGCTCTAAAGGTTTGTTATAGAATTATGCCAAACTCGAATATACATGAATATATCAAGTCATAGCTCTCCTGGAAAAAATGCTTGGATAATGAGATATAAGACAAATTCAAGAAAAATTAGCACAAATATTATCAATATATTTTTATCTTTGCCAGTATTCTTGTTTAGTTTTCCTGTCTCTTCAAGTAATTTGTAGAAAATTCAATCTCTTAAATTTTATATGCTTAGTTAAATAAAATTATTTTGTTCTCAACATCTCATTATTTTCTCAAAAATAATGAAACGGTTGTCTCCGGGTTGATCAGTCCGATATCTGTCTTTGTGTAGTATTCGTGGCAAGTAGGTTTTTGTGGGAATGAAGAGCTAATCCATAGCCCCACCCCCTTCTTTGCAGGAGAGAATGAGGATCCGGCTCCTTTATTAGAATTGTTCAGGAGATTTACCCCAATAACCGTAACAAAACTCTTCATACTCCATAAACATTCCCAATTACTTTTACGGTTGGTAAGTCCTAGTTTTGTCTTATTAGTGTGCAATAAATATTACCTTTTCAAATCTCCCCCTGGCTGGAGGTATATGTTCCCTTAAGAAATTGGATATCTCCCGGAATATTTGCCAGACTCCAAAGGTTTCATCCAAAAGCATATTGCCGTTTCGGTATCTATTTATATTATTCACCAGCAAGATGATATGGCGTTGCCGGATATGTGATCAAATGCAAATTTTTATTATCACCTTAGTCAAAGCAGAAATCAATATACAGTCATTTTTTTATAAGTGTTGGATATTTAGGCAGCCGTGGGCGGAGGTCACAGATTTGACGCCCAGGTGTTGAAAGTTAAACAGGATATTGACTAAAACCCTGAGCTGCAAGGTGTCAGAAACTGTAAGACAGACCAGGGTTGAAAAGTCATAAACAGGATATTGACCCTGACTGCAGATGGTGGGCTGGAAAATCAATGTGGGCGTTCAAAACCCAATAAAAGCAAGAGAGACACCGGATGCCCTCAGAGAGACAGGCAGAGAGACACCGGACGCCCTCAGAGAGACAGGCAGAGAGACACCGGATGCCCTCAGAGAGACATACCATCCAGGCCTGGGAAAGCACGGGTCCAATTCCTCTGTTGGGAACAGTCTGTCGGCTCTCATTACCTCTTTCCCACTCTTCATTCTCCGCCACGACACAATGTATCTTATGAAATAAAAAGATATCCTCATATTTTTATAAACAAGTTTCAAGTCTTCCTTTTTCTCCAAATTCAGGATTTTCCACCCACGGACCAAGAGGGCTATAAAACATAAGTAGTAATCTATCTGTTCATATCTATCTAATAAGAAAAGAATACACACACAGTCCCTTAGCAAAAATATTGAGAGAAACATTTTTATTTCATTAGCAATAAAAGCATTAAAAAAATATCATTATCAGAAGTTAATGTAACAATTAGGGTATTGGTGAAATGTTGATTAAATGGTGTAAGTTCAAATACAAGATCTGACACCCAAATTACTTTTAGATGGTCACTCATTCTTTGGGTGAAAGATTTTAAATGGCTCATAAACTGGTTTACATTTATTTGAAATTTAACTATTATACAGTGTAGTAAAACAGTCATACATTCCTACTTTTGGTTATACCCAGAAGCCATTACATTATTTCATACCTAGTGAACATAGACCAAAGGTTTTCTACAAGATAGACTTCATACAAAAAAGCTGACTTGTTCAGTACAAAGACAATGATACAAGTATATTTTAATTATGTACTTTGTTTATTTACCTCTGTTAACGAAGTTTGAAAAGAGGTATATGTAATTGGCTGCGTCTGTTCATTTATTTATTTATTTATTTGTTTGTCTGTCTACAAAATATCTCCGAAAGTACTGAATGGAACTCATTTGGAAGGATCAGAGAAAGTTTGAAATTTGCAATTCAGCTGGATGAATCGACTGTCTTTAATAAAGTTTTCTTTGGTCTTTATTTGTTCTACATTTATTGTAAGGTTACAACTAAGGACTAATAATATACAGTCTTAGTAGTACCAATTGGTTTTATGCCATTGAGTTGGCGTCACAAAATAATTTGTCTGATTCAAAGGGGTCACAAGTGAAAAAAGTTTGAAAAGCCCAGTTCAATACCATCCATCCGCCCATCCATAATCTTGCCAACAAGCTTACCTATTCACACCCATTGATCTGTCTAACCATTCATCTATAATATTTATCAGCATGCTGTATATCAGTATTTATTGTACAATGTTTTAATCTTAATACATTGCAAGAACACGACATGGAACAATAAACATTATCGCACAAAAACAAACTTATATCATCCTCCATGTACTATGATTTTTTACTGAAAGAAATAGCAAATAGTGTGACTAATCGCCAGACAGAGAAGGATGGAGCCTGACAGAGATACATAATATACCGATGGGAGTCTTATTTGGGTTTTCTGATTAAAATTACACCTTTTTAAAAATATATTCTTCTATTTTAGTAACTTTACATAGGCTTTCGTGAGTTTTATGAACATTATGCTGCGATTTGCCAAGCCTTTTTAGAAATTTGGTATTATCTGAATCTTAAACCCAACTTCCACTTTAAAACATTTTAACTTTAGTGTCACCCAATAATGGAGACACTAAAAGTTGTGTTGGTCTATGTAGACCTGCCCAAAGGTACGCATAGACCTGCGCAGCTGTTAGTGTCACCGTTATTAAAATACCAACTGGTGGAAAGTAACAGTCCAGTTTAGCATTTGTAAACAGGTTGGGACTGTAGTAATGTCAGCTCAGTCCACTGTATATGTACGTGCCCCAAGTTGGGACCCTGAAAACTTTTGGACTTTACACATATCCTGGTTAACTTCAGTGCCGATGAAACCATCTCTTGATCTCTTGTTTTATCCCTGTTGATGTACACTAAATGACACACAATTACTGAAAGAAATACAGGTTTACATTTTCCGCTTGATTTGAATGAAGCACTTGGTATATGAGATTTTATTTTCTTGTTCTCTTTATTTTGAATGATGGCCATCAAATCCAGGGCTGGTTCTAAATCCAGTGCATAGATGGCTCTACCGAATATTTTACGCAGCTGTGACTGACAGGTATTTTCTAGGAACGATTCTTTCAGATGTAGCTATAGATATGTCATGGCATTTCACTAGCTGTCCTCGCGACCTGTAAATATCTCTTGACGTCTTTGATGTTATTCCTTGATGGTGATGTTCCTTGTTTAAGGTGTGCACAGTCACGTCTTAAGGACTCGCATGAGAATTATGCCTTCCTGATCGGCTATTGTAGGATACAGTGTTACTAGAGTTAAGGATGTCAGACATTGTGCATGATTGGACTACTGAGTCAGATGTATCTGCAATAAACTTACAAATTTGGCAGCTTTGGAGATTGCACTCGACTGGGTTGCAGCTGGCAAAACCAGAGTATAGGTTTTCTTTTCCCTTTTTGTGTTCCAGTTTCTGCTTGCCACAGAAAGGAATGTACTGACTCAGGGGCTAGATGAAAATTTCCCTTAAGACAGTTTATTATATGCCTGTACACAGGGGAGTGAATCTGTCAGGACTAGTGTCTGATAATCACTATTGATTATTTCCTGACTAAAATGGGTAAGGGTAGTGGAGATGGCTAATGCTTCACATGGGAGCCAGGGTGACTCTACCCACACCTCCTCTCCAATTCGGACAAATGCGGGTTCCCCCCTTTCGTCAGTGGCTACCAGTATAACTAGTGGATGCCTCTACTCATACTTAAAAACCGCTCTTTGTGGCACCGACTCCCCCTCCTGTCCCGACCGAGGCAATATGTTGTACCAGTAGACCGCCTCGAGCAGCAAGATGTGCCCCCCCTCTCGGCTATAGCCTTAATTGTTCTGTAATGCCTTTCCACAATCCCGTTTCCACTCGGCCTATACGCAGCTCAGAAATAACCTTCACATTCCACTTGTTCAGCATTTCCTTCAGCACTTCTGATCTAAATACAGTGCTGTTATCCATCAACACTGTCTACCTGACCTCTCTCCAAAAACAATTCATTCATCATTGCTGTGACCAAGGCCCCTGTTTCTGTCCTGATCTCTCGCCATATAGCTACCCATCAAAGTCTACAATCAACCATCGATAGGTACACACCTGTTTGGTAGTGCATCTCATCAATTGTCAATCTCTTCCAGTCACTCACGACCTGAATTTCTCCCATCTTATGCACACTTGGTGCGGGGGGGGGTCAATTGCCTGGCACACTCCCTCACCACCTTCTGGACAGCCTTCTTAGTGACCTGGGGGTTCACTTTTCTAGCTAGGTACAGGGTTCTGTCCACCCCCACGTGATGCATGCCATGTCCCCCAGACAGAACACAAATGCAACCTTGTGTCCTCTGCGGGTGAATTTAAGATGCTCCTCACCCACCACTTTGAGATTGGAGCGACCATTTGTCTAGCTATCATTAGTAGATGTTTTTGAAATTTTGATTTTCAATTTATCAATGCATGCCTTTTTAATTAAGTTGGCTTCTGCTCCCAGATCCAATGGTAAGTCTACGTTATGATCTTTGTACATAACACAGGAAACCTCATGATGTCCACTTTTCTGGTTAGTCCCTGAGAGCATGAGCATATGTTGTTTACCATAACTTTTCTGTCAGAGTGGCTATATTCAGTCTTCTTTGTTATCATCTGCTTCCACTCCTCATGTCTTGGATCAGGATCTTTTATCCTACTTCAGGCAGATAAATGTATTCTGATAGAAAATGCTCCAAAGGGAGCCTATTGGCGTCACAGGGCATGTAGAATCTGCCCGAGTGATTATGAGAGTGTTTCTGAGTATTGTCTTCTTCTAGACGGAGCTCTTCAGCAGGCTTATTGATAGTTCAGCATAGAATCCGGGCTCTCTGAGATTTTGTCTCTTATAGACGCAAGAGTCCTTCCTCTTAATTCGGTTGTAAACTTCTGCTTTATGAAATGGGGTAGGTCTGGGTGGATACACCTCAACCACAGAACGACCGTTGTGTTGAAAAGAGTTGGTGATATTACTTCTGTAGGGGTTTCACCCCCAAGTAGGTGATTCCATCACCTCCAGATATTAGGTTCCCCTTGATGAACATGTAGAACCATTCCCATAGAGTTTCATAAGGCTCATCGTCTAGTCCCTAGTAAAGGAAATGAGGTCTAAAATTGGGGCTCCTATTTTCCTGAAACCATAGTAGGTTCATAGACGGTTCCAAATATCGTCCAGACTCCAAGAAGATGGAGGCAAAACTAGCTATGCTGCCGAGTAGGAGCTGGAGTAAAGCTGCTTTCTGTCTTGCCATCTTTCCTTCTGGGGGTGCTTTTAAGTCTGTCATTAGGCCACGGTTATTTATATACACAGGTTGCCACCTGTAGTTGGGTTAGAGAAATTCCTCAAAATTCCCATCCATGGCCAAAGTGAATAGTAAATTTTCTTGTCAGTGGGCATCTCTTTCTTTTGGAGCTTTTCTACTTTTGGTGTAAAGTGCGATGTCGGGTGGTACATCTTGTTGAGTGTAGATTATAGGAATCTAAACTGTGAAATATCTTATCACAGGCACAGTGATGAGTAATCCCATTGCTGCCACCACGTATAAATGAAGAGAAGTAGGTGAGGTTAAAGAGATTGCTTTATTACTGTTCAAGATGTAGATCACACACAAACGGGCAGTAACGTAGTAGAAGTTTTAAATTGGACCCTAGATATTAACAAAATACTTTCGGCAGGTGTACAGTAAAATATTGCACACTGGTCAGGTCCATCACTGATGAACAGGGGAGTTCATATTTAACATAATATCACATGTGTGATGCAGCCTCATATTCAAGATAAAAGTGTCATTTTATTATTGACTTCAGGATGCACTGATCTGATACCGGATTCTTAATTCCGAGTAAAAGTCGCACATGAAATTTAAAATTGGTACAAAAAACTAGATCTATACAATAATGAGTAAATATGGTAATGTTTTCAGTTTAGAGGTGCACCCTCAAGACCTTTGTGTCCTAAGTGACCGACCGGCCCTGCATTCCAAGAAGTGTAAATTACCACATGAATTTTTTTCTTTTCCGCTAGTGATGCACACGTTTGTGCTTATAGCACGCCTCTGCACTTTTTGTGTAGAGTTGTAAACAAAAATAAATAAATAAAAAGACGGTTTAGCTACTTCCTTGTTTACTCATCATCAGGAGCAGCCGTCATGGTAGTAGTGGGGGCGACGCTTAGTCAATAACAAGAAACAGCTGAGCGGTGCAATTTAGAAGTGACTCGTTGATTAAATACGTTGGAATTACGTACATACATACGATTAAAGTTCCGTTTCAAAAATCAAAATAGAACTAATCGACCACCACCACCACCACCAGTCTTTTTTTAGCTTGAATTTAATGTTAACGGATGCTGTTTTTGGTTATCACGGAAACAAAGACTCTTTTCAACAGCTGATTGCTTATCTCGTAGTTTAACGTCCCAAATTTTTTTGTTTTGTTTAGGCATCTTATTTTTTTTTAATAATTTGGAGATTTTTAATTTCTTTTAGAAGAAAAAACAATTCGATATAATTGAATTCTTCAAAAAAAAAAAATAATAATTGAAAAGTATGTCGAACATCGAGTTTCTAACCGTTGAAATTGGATCATTTGAATGGAACTGATTTTGTCACTACTTCATTTTTCTTTTTTTGCAAATACCGAAATGTGTTTTATTTAAGAAAATGTATTTTTGAAAGTTTTACACCCGCGCACACCTGATGTTAAAAATGGCAAATAAATAAAAAGAAATAAGATGTTAGCTAAAAGTACCTTTTTTTAAAAGGTTTTTTTTTTCTAAACGGAATTTGAAAAAAATAATTATTAAACGCTTTGGGAAATATGAGACACATAAAAAAAGATTCCTTTCGTTTTATATGTATTCGTGCCCTCACAACATTTAAATTTATAAACATTGTATTATTAAAATTTTCATTGGTTTCGTATTATCTGTGTTTTAATAATATCAGTTGTAATTCTTCATTTGTGTTTGTTTATCTAAATTTGCCGCATTCTATTTCTAAGGGAAGTGCAGAATAAGATTTTCGTAAAGTGCTTTTTGAAATGACGAAAAATACATTCGTAAAAGAATTAAAAGTAGTCAAACAAAAAATATCATTTTCAATTTTTTTTTTCCAGTCATTTTTTGGTAATTGTTTGGTTTAGGTTCGCAAAAAAGGGAGGTAACTAGTATAGACGCTGTAGTGTACAAGAGAAATTACGCAGACAATTTGGAACAAATAAGAGACTGTTTACTTTTTCATGAGTTCGTGTGGAGAAATACTGTTAGAAACGACAAAGAAAATTGATTTAATATTTTTTTAAATATTAATTTTAACTGTCAGGGGCGGATCCTGGGTCTTAAAAATGTTATTTATCTTAATTTCAGTGGCTGATATGCCCTAAAACGCAATTTTAGCCAATCTTGGATACATCATTTTCAAAATTTCCAGGGGGAGCATTGCCAGAGCCCCCCCCCCCCAAATGATATTTATTGTCTAATAGAGTAGCAAAGTACTGACGTCATGACCCGTCTTCCAACTCCACTTGATGAAGGGATAAGTTTTTTGTATTTCGACAGACAGTTTATGCCAAATAAAAATTTTGATAACTTTTAGTCATTTTACCGATTTCTCATTACCAAGACATTGAGGGGGGGGGGCACACAAATAAATAGCAATATAGAACTTTATCCCTATTCCCATGGGAAAAAGATCAATCATAAATAAAATAATAAATACCCCCTTTTTAGTTCATACTATGAGACGCCTTATTTTAACATTTGTAAATAACTTATTACTATCTTTATAGTTTATTGCATATATTTCTTACATAGTCTAATTATCAACTTTTGAAATTTGAAATTTATTTTTTTCTCTTTCTATTACATTTAAAAAATATCTTCAACAATTCCTTATCTATTCAAAATTAGAAATTTGAATTTATTAAATAGTAAGTCTTCATTCTATAGTCTCCTAACCTGAAGTACAACTCAGATGCCATAGAAAGAGTTCAGAGGAGAGCCACCAAGATTTTTCCGAGATTGGGAAATATATCCTACACTGAAAGATTAAAAACAACTTAATCTAACCCTTGAATACAGAAGAAAACGTGCTGACCTACTAAACTTTGGTCTATAGAATCCGGAACAACATAGAGTGGATACCAACGTTCATTGCTCAAAATGCCCCGATAAGAAAATGCTGACTTCATCTATGTGCAGTAAAACCAGAGGACACAGCCATAAACTATAAATTCAGACCTCCACACGTGTTAGAAAACTCTCGGCAAGAGTGGCAAACGCATGGAACAGCCTAAATGAAAAGACGGTCACATCCCAGAATATCAATATTTTAAAAATTAATCTTTGTTCTGATATCGCACAAATTTAACTACCATTTTTCTTATTAGTTTAATGACACAATTAACTGCTGTCAAAAACAGCCTATTTCAAGTATATATATTTTTTAAATCTGTGATATATATCATTTTTTTTAATACTAACATCTGTTTCTAAATTTAGTTTAATATAGAGTTGCCATATTTTGATTTGCTAAAATAGGACTCCAGTTTCAACAGTTAAACAACCACAATTGTTACCTTTTCTGAGTTAAATTCCTTTTAAAACCTTATTTGTGAATTTATTTTTCAAAGATTTCATTTTCAAATGAAAGCAGAAAACCTGACTATTTAAAACTGTATTTTATTAAATTTAACTACATAGGATATAAGTTAGGTTTAGGGTTAATGTTAGGGTTAAGGCTATATAAGTCAATTATGGAATCAATGAAAGAAGCAGGTAGTTTCACCACTGAAAAATAGTTTATGCCGTCCATATTTTGAATGTAACGCGGAAAAGGTAACAATCACCAAACAACTATTATGCAATTTTAAAAAGGTGTTTATACCTATCTACATATTATCATCCACACGTTGGCATTGTCATTTTGAATCTGAAAGCATTGTACATCAATTACTCCAACATATATGCAATGTTGAATGAAATGGCAGACAATGAAGAGGAAAAAGGAAATGTTCGACATTCTGCGTCAACCTTGGCAGAAAAAACGTGCCTTCTTGAAAATGCATTTATATGTGTTCTTTAGAAAATTTCAGAAAATGAGTACTCTTCTCCAAAGTACAACCATTGACATCAACATTGCTGTATTATTGTTTCCATTACTTCAAAGTTTTGTTGCTGAGCTTTGTGATAAATTTGATAGATTGGAGAATGAAACAAAGAATCTCATGGCAGATGTTAAACAAGAATATGCATATAACATATGCGAAATTGAAGAAGATGTCAAGATGATTCTGCTGAACCACATGCAGATCTTCAAGGGGCGCAACAATTCCACTTTTGTCATCATTGACAAATTACTAACAAGTTTAACTCCCAGTCGGCATGCTTATCACCAAATATCTCATGATTTTGCATTCATCAAGTCTTTAAAGGCGAATGATGCTTTACAGCTGAAAGTTGATGTGTCTAACTTGCTGAAAAAATACCACAATGACTTGGAGCCAGACTGCGAGGAGGAGTTTGTAAATTTCTCAGAATGTGTGGCCCATTTGAAGTTGAAATACTTGAGAAATAATCCAGTTGTCGAGTTGACATTAGCAAATGTTTCAACTGCTCTGAGACTATTCTTTACATTACCAATCACAGTCTGTGAAGGTGAACATTCATTTTCTAAACGGTTTTCCGACAAAAGTCTTTATTTGAAATATTTGTACATATCTTATGCTTATGTTTCAATACAGCATAAATTTCCCCATCAATAAACTATTTTTACTATGTTTAAATATAAACTTACTGTTCAGATCTCATACTTTTTATATGGTGGGCCCCAAAATTATGGGTGGCATAAGGCCCATTGTGGTCTTAATCCAGCCTTGGCTCTGAGGTTGTTTTCTTGCAGAATTTTCAAGCAAGTTTCCAGATTTCGGTCATGGTAATATTGGCCTATACCACCACCAACAAAAATGTTGTCTGCAATGTTATTCACCCTAAATAAATGTTTGAACAGTTGGCCTATGCAATGCTAGTACTCAATGCTGAGTTCAAGTCGTTGGCTGAAGCTGAGTTTTTCAGAGCTGTATTATTTGTTAGAATGAAGTACATTTCAAGAGCTTGTAGATTAGCTACAGATAAGTCCAGAGCAGGTGGTTGTATCGATACTTGTCGACATTTTCATGTTTCTACTCTTAAGTACAAAGGCCAGCTGTGGTGACTGACGAATTCCAACTACATATACTGGACATAGGACACAAATGCAAATATGTTGGGTACATGCAGATTTCCTCAAACCAATGAAAGAAACCTGCCACCAACTCTCAAGTAACCTCATCTCTTAGAGAACCGGAGTTCAAACCCAGAGTTCAGTAGTGAATATAATATACTTCAGCTTTCACTTTGAAAACGTCTCCAAATGTTTGTTTGTTTTCATGCAGATCGTGTCAGCGAAATTATAAAAACGAAACCGAAACCAATACTTTAATCATTAAATCTGAAATTCGGTATGTTTTTTCAAAGAAGCTGCTGGGTTTTCTTTTTATTTCTCAGAGATGTTAGCTTTCTTTCTGTTCTTGGGGAAGAATGTAATGAACAGAAATTTTCAGTTTACACATTCCAATAGCCTGTCAAACAACAATTGCGGCTCACAAATATAGGAACTTCGATTTATCTCTTAAATGATCGAAAACCAAGAGGAAACAGAGAAATCATTGATTTGTTTTGCAATGCATTCTGGGTGGGTATTTTCCAAGCAAAAACGAAGGCAAATAAAATACATATTTCAAAAGGATCGAAATTTTTTTGTATTCAATTTTGAAATAATTGTTACATTTTTTTAAAATCAAAGTTTAAGCAGAAGAAAATGAATTGATAAAGAGAATTTTAAACGAACTTCACATTTAAATCGGAAGAATGAAAGCCCTTGAGAAAGAAAGAAAAAATGGGGCAGGCCGGGGTGTCATAATTTAACTGGTCTCATATTCAGTTTAATGCGGTTCTTGTTCTTAACACTTTGGGGGAAACAAATGATTATTGAATAAGCTCTTAAAATCATAAAAACTAGAGCAGAAAATACAAAAGGTAATAAAACGACAATTTCAAATTAAAGTCTTTTCTTCTCACAATAAACTTAGATATTTTCTTTACTCATGATAAAAGTAAACAAAATTATTTTTATTTTTTTAACGAGACGACGCTTTTTTTGTCAATTGTTTTGACGAGTCGAGAAGAAAATGTTAACTGTGATTACCAGTCAACTGTCCAGCCATTTTTTAAACTTATGTGGAACAACTGTTAATTAATTTGTCTAGTCTTGGTTTCGAAATGACTAATCTTAATATTTCACTGCAAATACGTTTGGAGCAAAATAAAAAGACTAAAAAAAATGTACCCGAACTTTACCCGATGGCATGAGGCAAAGAAAGAACAAGAGACAACTGGCTCTGAAACTTGGATGAATTTAAACACATTAAAATAAACTCTTTACCTCCTAAAGCTGAAAAGTATTTACATTTCATACTTTGTTTTGGTTATGGTAACAAACCTCACCAGCTCAGTTTGGTGTTTAAACTTTAAATATTGTTTTACTTTTTAAAAATCTTTTATTTGTAGCCAGACTAATCATTATCATCACGACGAGTGAATTAATAGTAGTAGTAGTATAAATATATATTTTCTTTCAATTTATATATATATATCCTTTAATTATTATTTTGATCGTATTTGCTTTAAAATCAATAATACATAAATAATTTCTATGCCGAAAAAAAAACTCCAAAGCTTTCTTTAACGCAGAAGAAATCTACGCGTATGATCATCCGTAGCAAAAATCGCCAATGGTTTAAAGTGCTGAAACGGTATGGGTCCCTTCGACGAAAGATTTCCCCCAAAAAGGGAGATGTTTACAGTTAGAAGAGAAGGTAATTTTTAAAAAAAAGATGTGGCATACACATTATTTAGTTCCTGTTCGAGTTCCGAGCAAATGAGTTCTATAGAATGTTTAGCTGTTTCATTGTTTCACTTTTAGCAGATTGTGTGCCAAAATACGACAACAGTAAACAAGGACTCTTAGTAGAGAACGATGAACTCAATGTACTTAGAGATTGACAATTGATAAACTTGGAAGTGGAGCTTACATCGGAATGAATAACTTAATAACTACAATACAATAGAATTACATTAATCTGTCATATGTGTCTCAAGTTTGATCTTTGCAAGACAAGAGACTGACCGTTTGAGTGAGTATGGAATTCGAATTGGTAAATAAAAGATTGTCCAAGAAATGTGCTGAGCACCGCACCTGTTCAATTAAATGGCACACCAGACACAGTAGTAAACAAACGGTTGGTTATTGACATTGAGTTTCGTTTTTTTTCACACCACGCAGTTCTCATAGAACATGTTTTCTTTCAATTTTAGGTGCTTTCAACCCATAAGACCTTGTCCTTCGAACCATCCGGAAAATTGTTAGTTTTTAGAAAAACAATTCTTAAAAGATTTTACAAAAAAAGAGAGGGGGTCAGTTTACAATAACTATAGTGGGCACATACTTTCCGTCGTTTTGACGGGAGGTACAGTTTAAATGAGTTATCTCATTCTAAAATTTTAAAATGTTAATTCTTTTAATAATTTTAAATTTTGTCAATTTTAAGATATTCGGAGAACGGCAATTTTGAATGGCTAAAAGTGGCTAGATTTTTTTTTTTAAATGGCTAGGTTGTTGTTCAAATAACGTTGTTCGATATAAATATTAAAATATACCATTTTTTTATATTTATAAAAAATATTTATTGATGTGGTCATTCATATTTTGAATTCTTTGGTAAGCCGTCGAGCAGTCCGTCACCACACATCTAGTTCTAGGCGATTGTTACCATTTCCGCGTTAAATTCAAAACATATGGAAATGGATGGCGTAAACTATTTTCTCAGTGGCGAAACTGAAACTACTATCGCGATAATTACAAGTTTGCTGCTTTTATTTGTTCCGTAATTGACTTTATAACCCTTAACCGTAAACCTACAGTAAAACACTAACCCTAAAAAACAAATTAATGACTTATTTTCATTATTTTGTTAATATCTGATCAATTACGTTGTATATACTTTTTGAGTCTATGGAGCGTACTGCGTATATAACATGTTTAGCTATCGGTTTACCTGGAAATGAAATCTAGCCACTTTTAGCAATTCAAAATGTCCGTTCTCCAAAGTGCGTGTATCCAAAGATTGCTTTAAATTCCTTTAGGGTTGGGATTGGGGTTAGGACACAATGTAAAGAAGGTGGTCCCGATTGTAAACTTTCACCCCCTCGCTCACTAGATGTTAAAAACGGCGCACGAATAAAAACTATATAATTCATTCGAAGCAATAACAATTTATGAATTTACTTCTATTTTTATTTCATTAATTCTCTTATTTCTTTTCATTTGTGCGCCGTTTTTAACAGAGTGGGTGGGCGAAGGTGTGGAAGTTTACAATCGGACCACCTTCCCTACATTGTGCTCCGAAACCCAGCACTTAAAAATATTAAAAGAATTAAAATTCCAAAATTTTAGAATGAGATTAAAGCCGTACCTCCGTAAGAACGGTGGAAGGTATGTGCCTATTCCTGGCCATCATTATAGTTAAAAATTAGAAATAGAACCCCCTCGTAAAATCATTAAAAAAATTGTTTTTCTAAAAACTAACACATTTCCGGATGGTTAGGGTCTAAATGGATTGAAAGCACCAAAAACTGAGAGAAAAACCATTTTATTGGAGAATTGCGTTTCTATGAAAAAAAACGAATCTTAACCAAAAATGACTCACATTAGCTGTGACTCAGACTGTGACAGAATTTAGTAATAAGATTATTAATGTTATTTATCAATACCCCTTCACGGGCGGTCCCTCCGCATTCTCAGGAAGAAAAAACCTTCATTAAAATATCAAAGAAGTCTAAACAACATTCACAAGGGGGCTAACCGAATACTTCAAAGCCTCCTTTCCATTCAACGGGCGGAAAGTAACTGTCCAGTTTTAGTTTACCATTAGAATTCAATTAGATTGTAAATAGAACCAACCCCCGCTAAAACCTTAAAAAACGATTTTTCTAAAAAAAAAAACTAACAGATTCTTGGAAGGTTCTAGCGTCTTATGGATAAAAAAAAACAAGAAATAACTGGCGAAACATTTCTTTAGACTAGGTTAATAATAATTAAGTGAATCTTAACCCGTAAATCCTTTTATTTATTTTTTAATCCTCTATATTTTCATTCGTAAAATTCTAAAACATTTTTTCAACTAAAGCAATGTTCACTGCAGATATTCAAAAATGAATAATTAAAAAACACAAAACAAATGGGATCTCCCAGGCACCTTTAAAAATATTTACCCAAATTAAAATACCAAATAATAAATTTAAAAGAAACCCTCTAGTGCCACAAGACCAAGTATTTTGTTCAAAAATCAAAAGATTTAATTAAATACATTAAAAATATAGCCATACCTTGTGTATCCAAGTGAATTTGCTGAAATTTTGCCTTTTTTTTCCGCCCCTTCGTTGACCTCTCTCGAATGTGCGTATGTTTTGATGATTTTTTAAAAAATTTTAATGTCCGAATGAATGGAGTGTATACACAAAATACAGCGTTAGAGCCGTGGGTTTTGTATCTAATAATTACGTTAATAACTTAACGAGCATTTGAAGTACTGGGCAGCAGTAATCACAACATGGACCACAGGATCAGGGACCTGCAGAATAAACTCTCTAATCCAGCAGTAAGATTATTGCGAAAAATAATAAAATAAAATAATAGGTTAAACAGAACTAAAATTGATTCGGATTAAACTGATAATTTCAAAAATATTCCAGGTGATTTATCTTTAAACATTACTACTACTCAAATGCATATGTATTTTCAAATGTTTGTGCAGTAGTGTAGGTAAGGTAAATAAACAGAAAAAAAGTCACTATTTTTCGGATCGGATGGAACTGTAGTAGTAGTAAGAATTAAAACATTAATCATTCAGCAAGTCGGTAAAAATAAAGCAGCGTCTTTCTTCTTTTTTTTTAATATATATATTTATATATAGAATCTTTCT
>VCCN01003067.1:6121197-6131672 GCA_006491835.1 Architeuthis dux | reverse complement strand
TATTATCATAGAGCCAATGATCAGATTTTTATTAAATCCTTTTACTTGCAAATATAACAGATAGCGATACAATCATTGGAAGACATTCAAGTAAAAACAGAAGAGCTGTAACTAGAATGACATTGTGCTAAAATCATTTGTAATAGACGAAAACATTTGGAGTTTGGTTGTAAGAGAAAAGATTCCTTTCCACCTAAAAAGTGCCACCTACCTTTGCCAATCACTGTTTATGCATTATTGTACAAGGGGATTTTAAAAAAAATTGTTTTGGGTTTATTAGTTTTGTTTTAAGTTTATTTGAATTAGTTTTGTATGGTGTACTATGCCCATTATTTTACAAATGTACTACATGTTATATCACCGATTATGTTCATTATTAAGGCAAACTATAAACTTGCCTTGATTTTTTTCTATAATAATATACAAACATTATATCATATCAAATATAAAAAAACTATAATAATATAAAAACTATAAATTTGCCTTGATTTCTTTCTATAATAATATTAAAAATTTCTAAAATCTTGCTGTTTCGCAGTAATTTCTTGTGCATTATCTTCAATAGGAATTAAATATTATTATGTATGTTTTTATTATTAAACCCTAATATAAATTTGACTTGAAAAGTAAATGGCGGCCGCCACACTACTGGTAGTCGTGAAAGTGCTCTTCGACACAAAAAGGTTGGGGACCCTTGCTCTATCGGCTAGATGAGACTGAGAGTAAATTGAAGAATGGTTTTGTTTTGTAAAATCGTAAAAAACCTGTAAAAGTCACAAATATCACTTTAAATTGTTTTTTGTAATTAAACACTATCTGATTTCCATCATCTATTGTTTTTATTAATTCTTTTCGGCACGTATTTAGTCTAGTTCTGTTTAATTTATTCATTTTCCCTACTGTCTCAATCACATAACATGCGCCGCGTCTCTTAGCATTTGGCGCCCTGGGCGACCCTAGTGAGTACGTTCCTTACCAATTGATGCTCGAGAAATGCAGCCTAGTATTCAAGTCTCTTAATGACCCGAGCATGAAATAGGACAACTGTTGGGTTGGGTTTTTTTTCTTTTGTTTTTTTTAGATAAACACTTTCCGCAAATTGCCGATGTTTTTTTTCTGGCTAATCTGTAAAAGGATACCCCGTCGTTGGCGTAAAATGGTTTAGCAAGTTTTCCCAGAGGCAAACCATTACTGCGTGTGTTGTGAATTTGATTCTCACTGAGTGCCCCACTATTGTGGTTTTGTGCCAGACTAAGCTAAGCTTGTTAAATAAATAAACACTTAAGTTTTAAGCTCTTGCCGCAAACCGATTGTTTAATGTTTAGTATGTAGGCGCATCAATAAGTTTATAGCCTAATGATGAAAAAAACCCATTTATTTTACACAACAACAAATATTTATTTTTCAACAAAATCTCCTTCCTTGTCAATGCACTTAATTCAGTGATGAATATTAATCACATAGATCGAACATTACAGTGAAAATCTCAGAATTCAGCTAAGTAAAAAAAAGCGTCAGCAGTGATGGAAATGGGTCTTGAGAACTCCAAACTAGGTATATGGTAAAGCTGGGTTTTGGGAACTAGATATACTAGATATTCCATTAGTAGACATAGAACATACAAAAAACCTGGAAATCGAGAAGTAGGTATACAACGTACCCCCCCCCCCCATTTCTGTTGCTGTCTGTCAGGCTACAAACATATTGATCCATCTTCGTGGGTTAATCTCTCAAATCATAGCTATGGGTCATCATGTTGCATAAGTAAGATGACTTAGTGCTTGATCTCTCGTCTTAGTCCAACAAATATTTACTTTTTTGTGGGTTCAAATACAAGACCTCTTTATTGTATAACTACCACTGGGGGGGGGGATTATTTAACTCTGTCGACAAAGTTGTAAAGAGCTATATGTTTTGGGTGGTGTCTGTTTGTTGGTTCGTATTTTTTCTGTCCGCAAGATATCTCCAAAAGTTCTTTCTGGAAGGGTGGACAATAGACAAAGGAAGAAGTGATTAAATTTTGGAGCGGATCCATGCATAATTACCCTCTCCCACTACGTTGTAGTTATATGTCCAGGTGTTTTCATTACATTGATTTCTCTTTCAGTTTCTTCACATATGAATCAAAGAATATATGCAACAGTCGAAATTTAAACAGTTAACTACCCCGTCTCTGATCTATCCACTCAGTGAGTTCAATGATGTTTACTGACAGAGGCATTGACAGGTATATGTTTTTGATCGCGTCTGTTTGTTGGTTTGTATGTTTGTTTGTATTTTTTCCTGTCCGCAAAATATCTCCAAAGGTTCTCAAGGAATTTCATTCTGATTTTCTGGAATAGTGGACAATAGCCAAAAGAAGAACTGATTAAATTTTTGAGCGGATGCATTCACAATTACATCTCCTATGTCGTAGCTATACGTCCAAAACATATAATATCGACATATTATTTTCCTGTCCACACTGCAAGATATCTCCAAAAGTTCTCAAAAACCAGATTTTCTGGAAGGGTGGACAATAGGCACGGATTGGAACGGATCCATGCACAATTACCTCCTCTATGTCGTTGTTATATGTCCAGGGGGTTTGATTACATTGATTTCCTTTTCAGCTACTTCATATTATGCAACAGTCAAAATTTAAACCGTTAACTACTCCGTCTCTGATCTATCCAATATAAAAAAATTATTAAAATAAAGGGGGAGACAACTCCAGTTAACAAATGTTCATTAGTTCGTCATTTCGGATGGCCAGTTGCAAGTGGCGGGGGATGATTCTGGATTTCTTGTTGTCTCTGGCAGCATTTCCTGCCAATTCAAGAATCTTGGCGGCATGCTCAGTTGCTCCATGACGGCGGCACCGGCACCGGCACCGACCCTCTTGGCATAGTAGTCTTTATGCAGAAGACGGTGGAAGGGGAATTGAAGTCCGGCAAGGGATGAGCGGGTCTTGCTTGCTCTTTCCCTTAACTTTTCCTCCTTTGCCTCATCCTGACATTTTGCTGTGTAGTTTGGAGTAGATGTAAAATCAGAATGAAAGTAAGCAGTTCAGTCCTCAAAAAGGGGGAAGCCCCTTTTTTCAGGTCTTGTCAGCACGGCTGTTGAAAGCGAAGAGGGAGGGAAAGGGATTTTGAAGTCCGCGGTCCCTTTTTTAAGCGCTTCTCATTGGTCTTGTCTCAACCAATGGGAAAGTGTTCAATATTAACTCCTTAACTTTATTTTGGGGGAGGAAGGAAATTTGAGGAATGTGATACAAATAATATTTCTAATACCAATAAGTGATTTCAATGATGTTTATGGTTACTGACAGCGGCGTTGACAGAGGTATGTGCTCTCTGAGTGCTTTCTAGTTTATGTATGGATCAGCAGTATCTGTGTGCTCTGCCTAGGATCAAAGTGTCGCTCCCCATGTTGGATACTGGGGTGTCCTGGACTTGGATAGTCTTACTGTATACCTAGTTCCCAAACCCAGCCTTACCTTATACCTAGTTCACAAAACCTGTTTCCATCACTGTTCGTGAGGCACTTAAGGAATGAATTTGCGTGACCAACACGCTAACCATTGCTTCTTCTTAAAGAATGCTATATAACTCATACTGCAAAATTCCTCTTGGGCGGTACAGTAAAAGGTTTAGCTATTGTTCTCCAGTTGAAATTGCAAAATGTCATTTGCCTGGACACTGGGGATCCTAACCTGGATGCTGGACAGTACAGCCTTCGATCATCACACACACGCGCATTAAGGGAAAGGCTTGCGCATTTCCTGATGTCAGTGGTCAACACAGGGCACTGCAGGCACTTTTCTGGAAATTTAAAGCAGTCATCTTGTATCGTATTTTGTATTTGAGTGTATATGCCTATCAATAACTTATGTGAAATTAATTCTTTATAGAGATGTTGATATTTTCAGTCTAACTTAGTCTGGTACTAAATAGTGGGGAACCTAGTGAGAATCAAACTCACTTAAAATGGTCTCCGAGAATAGTTTACTAACCATTGCTATACAGCAGGTGCCTATTCTTGGTGAGGATAAGTCTTTCAAAGACTCAACTCTGGCGAATTCAGCAGTTAACAATTCCTCATTAAATTATTCGCTTACTCAACAACTTTTGCCGTAGCTCTTGTTGAAAGAATGGTCTATCTTTGCAGATTTGAAACCTTTTTCTACTGTGTAGGAATGATTTCATGTAACTGAAGCTCATGAAACAACCTGCCATTCTTCTTAAATAGCGAGTGGTCATCATACATAGCAAAAAAGGCACCTGCTCTGACAATTTGACAAAGCAAACAAAACCATCAAAGCCGAAACTTTAGCAAAATTGAAATCCTCTCCTACTTTAGGGCTTTGGTAAAATGTATTAAGCCTGTAGTGAACGCCTTCACTCTTTGAAGACAGGAGGTCAAATTAGAACAATAGTTTTGACAAACACACAGGATCTAAACAGCAAGTTCCAGCAGGTGATTAAAATCAATGAAAGAATATCATAAATATTTTCGATCCAATCAAAACACTGCTAAGGTCCATTTACCAGAACTCTATTTGGAGCTGATCTGGTCCACTTTTCGCCTATAAATATGAAAGCAAACATTGTCACTAAAAACTGAGAAATCGGGTTACAGATCTCAAACTATGCCATGATAAAAGCTTGTAATAATTATTCATCAGAGACATCCCTTTGATCCTTCATTTCAACACTTGATTATTTCCCTTAGACTGAGTAACGTTGTCATTACTATGTTATTACATAAAAAAAGCTGAAAAATTGTTGCAATGTTAACAAAATCAAAAACATTCCTGGATCTGCCTCAGAATTTAATCAATTATTCCTTGGTTCACCCCTCCACAAAATGTTATTTGAAATTCATTGAGAACTTTTGGAGATATTGTGTGGACAAACTAACAAACAAACAGACAAACAGACAAACATGGGTGAATACATAACCACTGTCCAACTTTGATCCCTCTAATCTTTTGTCGTCAGTGTGCGAAAAAACTCATGTTTTGCAATTTCTTTTCCTGTGACAAAAGTATGTGTGCACTTATGAATTTGACATAGTGAATCAATATCTTTTCAATAAAAACTCAGTAAGCTATCTACAGAATTTAAAATCTTTTGTGTGCACATTAATTTTCTTTGTGCACTGGTTGCAAAATGTGCGTGCAGATGCGCACATCTTAGAGGGAACTATGTAGGGAACGTCAGTAGTTATAATCGTCAATAGTGACACACACCACCAGCGGTCAGGGAGCGGATCCAGCCTGTTGAGCTGACCGTCTTCCAAAATTGGGGGACAGAGCGCTTTTAGTGAGGTTTGGGCCATGCTCCCCCAGAAAATTTTGAAAATGATGTATCCAAGATTGGCTAAAATTGCATTTCAGGGCATATCAGCAACTGAAATTAAATGTTGTCTAGAAGTCTAGAAGTCTATTTAAAATATGTTTCAAAAGTTTTGAATGTGATCTTGTTGAGCTGACCGTCTTCCCAAATTTGAAAATTGCGTTTCAGGGCATATCAGCTACTGAAATTAAGTGTTGTCTAGAAGTCTATTTAAAACATGTTTCAAAGGTTTTGTAGGTGATCCAAAAAAAAATGGGGGGTGGGGGACAAATTGCTCCCCAGAAAATTTTGAAAATTTAGATAAATAAAAATTTTCAGAAAAACTCTAAGCGTCTTGAAGGTTGTCATGTGTTGAGACGAAAAGATTTAAAACTCAGAAAACAGTATCAAAATTTTCAGAAAAAATTCTGACGGTCTTCCAGAAGAACCCTGGATCCACCCCTGCTAGAGGTGACGATGTCCCTGAGGTTAACAAACTTCTTCACACAATACACCTCTCACTGCTCACACAAACTCCTCAACGCAGCAGTAACAATCAACCCACTCCAAATATTTACCTACAGCAAAGTGGCAATACAAAATTTCATTTCAACAACTCTCCAACACTTACCTTCAGGATAGCGTGCAATTTAACTCTCAGTTTTTAAAATTGTTAACATGATCTTTGTCATGTCTTCGAGACACATTGCTTGTTTTTAAGCCATTACGTCGTCTGATATAAACCAGTGACTTGCCCTTCCCACCCCATAGTTTCTCTGATTCAATGTGATTTGGCATCTGGCCTATTTTGAGCTGGAACATTTCCCAGATTTGAATTTGTTGCAATCGTAAATACCCGAAAAATATTTTTGTATTGGGTACTACGTACAATACATTGATAATAGAAACATTATCCATGTATATGCATATATATATATAGAGGAAATATGTGCCTGTACTACTATCACTTGAGAACTACACGTTCTAGACCAAAAATAGAACTATAATCGAATTCTGCACATCTCAAACTACCTACAGCACACATTTTAGGTCGATGTTATAAAAAACATTTTAATAGATTTTTTAAACATTTTTTGCTTTTTTTTTTTCTGAAATTTATCCAACCGGTCTGAATGCAACCAGCAGTCAGTCAAAAGTAGGTCATGTGTTTGTTTGGGGGGGACACATGTACAAATAGTACAGGGGAGTTGGGCCTTCCACAGGAACTAGCTGAAAACTTTCAGCTATCATATATATATAGTAAGTGGTTATAAGTATGCGTAACAAATCTGCATAAGTGTATTAATAGACCTCTGTTTCCAACCGAAGAAGGCTCAATTTGTTAGTAGAGCGAATATTGTAGAAAGATATTTTTCTACTATATATATCATCATCATCAGCCATTATGTCCACTGCTGGACAAAGGCCTTTCCCATCTCCTTCCATGACAACCGCGGTTGTGCTAACCTCTGCCATGTCTTACCGGCAAACCTTTCTATCTCATCCCTCCATCTTGTGTCTGGTCTTTTCCTACTGTGTTTACTGTCCCATGGGCACCAATCAGTTGTTCTTTTGCTCCATCTGTTGTCATCTCTTCTTGCTAAGTGTCCCGCACATCTCCATTTTTGTTGCTTAATTATTTGTATAATATCCTTCACTCTAGTCCTACCTCTGATCCATGTTGATATTTTTCCATCTCTTAGCATGGCTATTTCCATGGCTCTCTATGTGATTCTAAGTTAGTTTTCAGTTCGTTTTGTTAATTTCCATGTTTCGCATCCGTAAGTCATAGCTGGTATTATGCATTCATTGTATACTTTATGCTTTAAGAACATTGGCAAATTGCTCTTCAATTCATACCAAATGATTTACAGCCGATCGCTATAAGTCGTTTTATTTCGCTTTCATGGTCTTTCTCTAACTTTATTATTAACTGTCCTAGGTAAATGTTTTCATCAACCTCTTCTAGAGACTCGCCCTCTATTCTTATCGTCCTTTGGGGGACTTTATCATTGAACATTACTTTTGTGCTGTTCATGTTCATCTTTAACCAACTTTTTTACTTTCTCTATTTAGGTTAGTCAACATGTTTTATAATTCATCTGATGCTTCTAACGTCATGGAAATGTCATCGGCAAATCTCAAGTGGTTGAAATATTCTTTGTCAATGCTTATTCCCATTCCTTCCCAGTTAGTTTTCTGAAAGATGCTTTCAAAGCTTGCTGTAAATAGTTTAGATGATATTGTATCCCCTTGTCTCACTCCTTTTCCTATCTTTATCTTGCTTGTATCTTTGTGTAGTCTAATTATTGCAGTGCCATTTATTGTTCTGAATGACTTGTATGTAATTCTCATTGTGCTTTTTATCAGACACTAACATATCTTAAAAGAACATTTAACTCTTATATCTTACATTTAACTCTTATATCTTACATTTAACTCTTATATCTTACATTTAACACTTATATAAACCTTGACAACCCTTTCATATGATAGCAGTAATATCTAAGTTGTCCATGAAGTATTAGGTTGTTTGGAAAGTAATATAGCATTTCTAAGGAGATAAAAATGGATGCGAACCTGATTAAGTTTGATTATATTAATTAATGACATAATCGTCATTAGAAATTATAGTGGTCAAATATAAGGGCAGTTTTTCCGTTCCCTGCGAATAAAGTTCAGGGTATCATGTTACACTATTTCGTTGTAAATGTGTCTAGAAAGATTTGTATTATCTGCGAATGTACTTGTGAGTGGATGTATTATGATAAGAATTTCTAATTTGGGTGTTCAGCTAATATATGTAATTTTCTTGTTTTTAATTAAGGACAAAAGATAATCTACTTTTGGGTTCACTTGAAAGTGATATGTATCCTGTTACAAGATCTATGTCCACAATGAACGTTAAAAGGCTGATGATAACGAATGGGTAGATCATGAATTAAAGAAGTAAGTGAACTCGTAAAAAGTCTAATAAGCAAGAACTTTATATAACTAAAACTTACAAGAAGGGAATAGAAAGAAAACACAAAGGTTTGTCAAAGGTTAAAAAGATGTGTACATAATGTTGGTGTGTCGTCAGAAGCCAAGAAGAAAGTAAGGGGTTTACAAACAGTGATGGAAATGGGTTTTAAGAACTAGGTATACAGTAATGCTCGGTTTTGGGAACTAGGTATATAGTAATGTCTCCATTAGTAGACATTGAACATACAAAAAACCTGGAAATTGACAAGTGGGTAAAAACGCTGTACCCCGTGTCCCTGTTTACAAGATTAGAATGAGTTTGAACCCATTGTGACTTAATCACAGATTAAGCTAATCTTAATCTCAAACAAGCAACATGCACACAAAAAGTTATTTGCAAAATTACTAATGATTGTATAATTATTGTATATACAAACAATATTTGCACATACGATAATTACTAATTCATTTTTGTGACTGAGCAGTGGCGTAGCAAGAGGGGGACGACGGGAGGTCAATTACCCCT
This sequence comes from Architeuthis dux, assembly GCA_006491835.1. Classification (NCBI taxonomy): domain Eukaryota; kingdom Metazoa; phylum Mollusca; class Cephalopoda; order Oegopsida; family Architeuthidae; genus Architeuthis; species Architeuthis dux. The sequence goes on along the minus strand of VCCN01003067.1, from coordinate 6,122,864 downwards.
GGGCGCAACTGTGAAGGGGTGCAAAGTCAACAATATATTTAAAAAGGATACAAGAATAAAAGTCACAGGAAGAAAAGTCACGGAACAAAAGCAACAATGTAGCGTTACCCTGAGCTACCTAAAAACACGTAATAGAAAGAAATGTCACAACTTTGATTTTCTGGTTAGGAAAAAATCTTTTTTAATAAAATAAGTAATATTTTAATTCAATTTATACTAATTAAATGTTATAGTGTGACTTTATTTTAGGCCTATGTAAGGTGGTATTTAATTCTTCATGTTATTGTCATTAAGTGGGTAATGAGTCACAAAATAAATAATCAAAACATTGGGGGGGGGTCAACATTATTTTGCCCCCGGGCGCTGAGAACCCTTGCTACGCTACTGCGCGTGAGTGTATGTGTGTGTGTGTGTGCATAACTGTTTCGTACACTTGTAAAATTGCAGCACTAGAGTAGGCCGATTATCTTACCCTAGAAATATAGAAATCCGTCATCAGTGTAAGGGAGATAACTTCAAAGAAATCGCTTCATATTTTGAAAAGTTATTCCTGCACTACTCAGCTTCTGACGACATGGCAACATTACGTACACATCTTTTTAATTTTCTATTTTAATTAATCTATTGTATTCTTTTATAAATAGCAGAAAAACAAAAATAGACAGTGAAGAATTGTCCTTATAAGAATAAAAGAAAACGTGTAAAACATACTTTAACTTTATTATGATGTAGTTTTCTTGGTAAAATGCACCCGTCCGAATGAAAACAAGAAAGAAGTGTTTAAGGAGAGGAATGGATGAAAAGAAAGAAAACCAAACGTGAATCGGACTCGGTCATAAAAAAAGAAACAAGAAATAGCATTTAGCATACTTTCATAATATTTGTATATGTTTGCTAATACCCTTGCCTATGACAAATAGAATTGATTGTACACGATTTATTTCACAGAGGAAGAATAAAGACTATGGCTTGATCGGGGCCCGGACAAAACCACCTAAAATAAAAATTAAAATTCACTGATTGAGGACAGTATAATTTTTCTATATACTTTTAATGCTTTTTTTTTACGCATCCAAAACATTTTTTTAAATGATATCGCATACAATTTGTTCTTGTTTATTTCTTTAATACAACAGTCACTTTTATTCTTCGAAGCACTTCCGTGACTTTCTGTCCTCTGGTTCGAATAAAAGATGGTAAATAGATGAAAAATTAATCACAAAACCACCTTTATTCAGTCAAATTTACAAAAAAATATATTAAATTATTAGTTAATTAGTACAAATTAAATAAAAATATTACTTATTTTATTAAAACAACCCAACTCTTTCGGTCTGAAACCTAAAGTCCTGTGACTTTGTGTCCGTTTATGTTTTGTAGGTAGCGCAGCGTGCTACCTACATTGTGACTTTATGTCCGGGATTCGTGTAGTCTCTATGAAAGACTTGCCGTTATCCAAATCAACAAGAGTTACTTCCCTTGATTCATTATTTTCTTTGCAATGCCCACGCGTTTTTTCTAGTATCCGTTTTGAAGTAGATAATTACATTCATTCATAAGTATTTTAGCAATTTAACCGTGTTTTTGCTTTTTATGAATAATAACGTGACAAAATTTTAAATATCAATTAAATAGATGTGCAGTTGAACTGGTGTTTGTAAGTGGTC
>VCCN01003067.1:6096358-6114286 GCA_006491835.1 Architeuthis dux | reverse complement strand
GTTAATGTAAAACATATTTCCACAACTTTTTCTTACAATAGACCCATTTCATAAATATATTCATTCATAAATGAATAGTTACTGAAAAATTTTATAGAAATGCAATAATTTTTAAGAGATTTGCCCGTGGAAAATAATTTAAAAAAAAAAAATCTTCATATGAAGCCTGAGTACAATAGATAATTAATGTGCTAATCAAACTTTTAAGTTCTTGCACACCTCGGGTCAAGTTTAGCATTATGTTCTCAAAAATACAAATTTAATGGAGAAAACAAAAGTCTTATGGATTGAAAGAACAAAAATTACTTTTGAGGAAAGGTTTTTTTTCCTAATCTTTTCCAATATTCAACTAAAACAAATATTTGTGCACAGGTCAGTCTGGGAGTGTGTGCAGGACCGCCCAGGGTGCGCGTGACCTGATTTGAAAAAAAATATATGCAAAAGTACTGAAATATCATCCAAAATACACACAAACCATTTCTTGGCTCAGTGGTTTGTGTTGTGTAAGAAGAAATATATTAAAAAACATATTTTTTACTGTGTTGTCAAATTTGAAGTAATTTTTCCCTGGGCAATGCAGTAAACAGTAAAAATATCTTGAGATATTTAAAAATACATGGTTAAATCACTTGAAAATACTGAAATGATAATTTTAAAAAGTAAATATTAAAACAGAAATTATGAAATGAAAGTGTTAAAATTCATTAAAATATTATTGGGCTCTACACATATTTATCTGTGAAAAGTATTTTAAAAGACAAATGTCTCAAGGAAGGACTTTTTTTCAATTTCTACTGATTCTTTTGTGTAATTTGAGTAAGAATGAGTTGTGTCCCTTACATTTGTTTTAATAAAATAGAAATGAACATAAATGACCTCTGGTGACCATAACTGACCTCTGAGGCCAACCTCACATAGCTTATTATCTTTGCTGTGAAAAAATAGGCCTCAATGCTAAATTTCAGCTTCCTAAGTGCAAAATTATAGCCTACAATTTCTTTGATTGGCTAGAAATGACCATAAATGATTTATGGTGACCTTGAATGAACTCTGAGATAAACTTCACATAGCCCATTACCTTTGCCGTGGAAATGTCTACCCCTATGCCAAATTGCAGCTTCCTTTGATTGGCTAGAAATGACCAGAAATGACCTCTGGGGACCTTGAATGACATTTGAGGTCAACCTCACATAGCCCATGCTGTGAAAAGATGTATCCATATGCCAAATTTCAGCAGCAGACCTTGAAGTGAAAACTTCTAGTTATGCCAGAAGGAAATACCAGCTGTGACTTACAGACGGGAAACATGGAAATGAACTGAGAACCAATTTAGAATCGCACAGAGAGCCATGGAAAGTGCAATGCAAGGCATAACTCTAAGAGATAGAAAAAGATTAACATGGATCTGTGGGAAGACCAGGGTGAAAGATATTATACAAATAATTAAGCAACAAAAATGGAGATGGGCTGGGAACTTAGCAAGAAGAAATGACAACAAATGGCGCAAAATGTTAACTGATCGGTGCCCATTGGACAGTAAACACAGTAGGAAAAGACCAGATACAAGATGGAAGGATGAGATAGAAAGGTTTGCTAGTAAGACATGGCAAATGTAAGTGCAGTCGAAGTCGTCATGGAAGGAGATGGGAAAGGCCTTTGTCCAGCAGTGGACTTATAGCGGCTACTGATGATATGGTTGTACAGTGGTTGATATGCTAATCTCAGTAGCTAATCAGAGTGAACTTGATATTATGTTCAAGTTGACCTAGTCTAACAAAAACCTATTATTTTTGTATTTATTTTATTAGATGAAGTATTGTAAATCATTATTATTAACCTTTTGCTTACTATTTACACTCATCTTAATTGTTTTTATCGCAACTAAACTCAGGCTGGTTTCCCTTCAGCAGTGAGTCCGAATGGTTGTGTGTTAAGTGAGCCACACTCTGGCATAGAGGGCTGGGAGTTTGATTCTGATCTGGAACTTATTCTTTATTCCGATCCACGCTGTTAATTTATTTACTCACTGCTAAAGGGAAACCAGCCTGAGTTTAGTTGCGATAAAAAGCAACAACAATTAAGATGAAGGTAAATAGCAAAAAGTTATTATAAAAAACCTATTCATTCATCAAATGTGTGGGGGTTTTTTTATATAAAGGAGTAAAGAGATAAAATATTGAAATCCTATGTAGACAGTTATTTTAACTCTTTCCTCCCTGACAGCCATGTTTGATTACTTCCCTGACTGCCTGCTCTAACAATGTGCCTGTGTACCCTTAAATTAATTTAACAGTCTGTGGCTGAACAAAAATATTCAAAGGGCAGTAGATAAATTGTTATATCTCTTTTAATATTAAATGTATGCTTACTAAATTTTCAGTGATTATTCCCAATGTATAACTTCCAAGTCCAGTGAAATAAAACCAGCAAAAAGTTAATTTAAAAAGGTATTATTATTGATTGATTGGCATTGTCATGATTTAAATTTGTGTATGATTTAAATTTAAAAGCTTTTTTAAGTAATTTTTTTTTTGTTGCCCGGGAAATAATGCAAATACGAGATCATGCTTCTATGTATGATCAGGGTGTGAGTGAAATTTATGATCATGCCTAGAGGCGTTATCAGGGTAGAAAGAGTTAAGAAGCAAATGAGCATTAGTAAAGTCCTTAGCAGAACTGAGAGATTAGGGAATGGCTGGTCAGAGATGTATTATTGAATTAGGGCTTACTTTACTTCCAATGATCTGGCAAAATCATTAATCCACAAGACTTTGAGATTCTAAGCACAAAAAGATTTGCATAGCCTACTCACAAGAGACGGCTGGAACCCAGGGGGAGGAAACTCTCCTGTAATTGGACACCAATAATCCAGTCACAGCATTTCAATTTTCTATTATGAACAGTTAGGGCTGGGTGAAGCCCAGATACATAGATAGATATAAATGTCAGAACACATGAATAACATAAACCCAGCAATAAACCAGTGTTGTGGGTAGCAGTGATTAATTAAGTAAACAGACTTTTCTGTAATCTTTAATCTCTTATAATCCAGCACGAAATGAATCCAACCTGTGACTTGTGAGACCATCTTATAAACGAAGGAAAAGACAAGGTTACAAATTAGACAAAATAAATCTTATAAGATTGGCAAGAATAAAATAAGCATGGTTTTGGTTTTCTAAGGGAAATTTTAGGAATTCTTTGTGATGCAACTCAGAGCAAATGTATAATCTCAATTCCCAATGGTGAGAACTCTTTACAGAAAGAAGAATATTTTCACAGATGTATTATTGAATTATGCTTACTTGACTTCCATTGATCTGGCAAAATCATTAATCCACAAGACTTGGAGATTGTAAGCACAAAAGAATTTGCACAGCCTATTCACAAGAGACGGCTGGAACCCAGAGGGAGGAAACATTCCTGTAATTGGACACCAGTAATCCAGTCACAGCATTGTATTGAAAACAATTGTAACATGAAAAATTGGTCTGGTTGGCTGGCTGTCTATGTATGTATCATGTGTACAGGCCACACCAATGGAGCTAGGGGGCTGAAAATTTAAACATTTACTGCTTATTATGTCTAGAAAAATTCTTTTTGTAATTTAACCCCCCACCCCAAGGTTTATGGTGGGGGGGAAGGTTCAATTTGCAACCTAAGTTTAAGCTAAATTGGTTACTTAGTTTGTGTCTGGCAGCATTGTTTTTTGAAAATTCAGACTTTTGTTAGTGATCACTGACCAACAAAGGTGAGAGAAGTAACTTATCCATAGATCCCCTCTTTTTCCAATATTTTTTAATTGATCCCCCCCAACATGGCATGCGGCCAAAAGATGTTGGTCACATGACGGTTTCTATTGAATGACTAACCAGACCTGTTCTTAATTATAATTGAAGAAAACTTGGAAGTTAATTCAAATATTCAAATTGATTAATAAAGTATTTTAAAAAATATGTCATATTGCTAAATTAAATGTTTGCATCCTTAAGTTTCTTTATGTAAAAATGAAATATTGAGCCTACCTCATGGCAGAGATAGTTGTATATTTTCCACCAATGCTATAGGTCAGTGTTCAAGCCAAGGTAAAAGCCAGATCTTAAATGCTGATTTTCAAGGTAAGTAGGCTCTTTCCAATCAATCACATGACAGAAGGAAGATTCTGTCATGTGATTGATTGATTGATTGATTTGTTTAGCAGCATATCAACCATTGATGGGTCATTTAATGTCGAAATCAGTTTAAAATTCCAGGAAATAATCCTGCAATTTTGGTGAAAGATTATATTTTTTAACTAGAGTCTTGCGACTTTGGTGCAAAAACAGGTCTTACCCCTCTGCAGTGGATGCAGTCAGCGTATTCTAGGCCCCAGCCGACAGGGCCATCATGTGGTCTTGTGCCATACTAAGTAAAGTTTAATAGGTATAAAATAAAATTAAAATTTTACCTTGTTATTCACATCTAGTTACGGTAAATGTACATTCTAACTAAAATTTTAGGTTTGTTGATTGAATTATTTGCTTCATGGAAAATGACTAATTTAAAGTTGTTTATAACTTGCATTCACAAAAGGTATTTAGTTATTCTCATCTCACTCTGATGAGGAGAAAAATAAAAAAATCTTTTTAAAAATTTAACTTATTTGCAAGCCCTGAGTAACGATATATCTATCTATGATTATTTATAATATATTATTATTATTATTATTATTTATATATTAATAATCTATAGATTAGCAGTGTTAATTCTCTTAATACTTTGTATGATCACAGATTAGTACATGCATCAATAAATGAAAAGTATTATAAAAACAATTATTAATAATAACCATAGCAAATTAGCAAACATCATCATGTTAGAAAAATCCATAACTTGGGACCATTGACCACTCTAAATTATCTTAAAATACAGAAAGAAAGGTAGGAAAAGAAAATGGGGAAGAAATTTTCAGATGAAAAGAGATCGTTTTTTATCACCACTGCAATAAAAAAAAAAAAGAAATAAAAGAATGAAAAAAGCTGCAGGGTGACTTTACTTTATCTGCTTAGCATTTGGTTGTTCATTAATCCAATCAAGCACACACCCAGTCTGTTGTTCCTGAAGTCGTTTCCGACCAACACAAACCTGAGTGGCTTCTGGTGTGGTAAGTAGTTTTGTGCAGTAGACTGCATAGGGTGCAACATTATTAGAGTTCACCTTGGCAACATCTTATCTCTTATCTTAGACCATTTTGAAAAAAAATGGATACCAAGGAAGGAAATGTTGAAACCAAAAAGTCTACAAATTCAAGTTCGCAACGCATATTTAGACTGGCAGCTTACTATGTCTATATTTGCGTCTTTGCCTTTTGCGGTCTTGTGGTAGCAATAGTCACGACCACCAAGTCTATTTGGAAAATGATGCAGACTAGCAAAAAGGATATTTCAAAAGATATTATTCTCATCACCGGTGGAGGAAGTGGACTTGGGAGACAAATTGCCTTGGAGCTGGCAAAATATAAGCCAACCAAGGTAAGTGCTTTATTGACATCTCCCCCACACAAATTCATTTTTTTGGATATCTTTTCCTGTGGGTCTGGCTATGTACAGGCTGCACCAATTGAGCTAGAGGGCTGAAAATTTATATATTTATAAACATTTATTCCTTATTATGTCTAAAAAAAAAACATTTCTTTTGTTTTTTTAAAGTTCCCACTCAAAATAGGGTCTTAGTGGGGGATTGAATTTACAGTGTAAGTTCATGCTAAATTGGTCCCTTAGTTTGTGTCTGGCAGCATTCACGCTTGTTTTTTGAAAATTCAGACATTCTTTTATTAATCACTGCCAAACAAAAAGACGAGAGAACTTATTCATTGATCACCCCTTTTCCCAATTTTCGGTTTCTATTGAGTGACTAACCAGACCTATTATTTTTCTTTTTTAATATTTCTTAGATGAAGCATTGTTAAAAAAATAGTATCACTACTAATATGACTAGTGTATCTACATGAAAAAGAAGGTGACGTATCAGGCAGAGGGGGAAGAATAGGGAAAAGCTGTATGGTTAGATTTGAATGACTGCAGCCAGAGGGTCTTCATTGCCTAATCAGTAAGCTGTCACGTTAAAACAGGCTTCCCAAGAATGAGGGATGCGAGTTCGAGTCTTGACTGAGACTTGTTCTTTATTTCTGATCCACATTGCTTACTAATGACTGTAGAATTAAAATCTGAGATTTGCAATAAAAAGCAATTGAAATTATGATGAAAGAAATACTAGTCAAAGGTTAGAAATGTGTTAAGATTTATTACTACAGAAATACCTTGTCTAGTGATCAATAAAACAAGAAAAAGAACAGATTGTTCAAAACCTGTATCATTGTATATATAATTTTTTTGACAGCATTCGGCAATATTTGTTTTTGTAAAAAAAAAAACTATTTGTTTCCAATTGATTTTTCAAGTTAATTCCCGTTAAAACGTCCAAAACAAAAATAAATAATCATTGCATCAAAAATAAAACAAAAAATATTGTCCAAAATGCAATATAATTCATTGGGAAATAAAAAAAGTTTAGTCTGCTTTCTTTCTTTCTTGTACTTTCTGGGTTTTTTTATCTCGAGAATAGATTTTAAAAAAAGGAATAATATGACGTAAAAAAAAAAAAAAAATATTCCTCTTACTTTGCCCACTCTCTCTATTCTTCCTTTCTTATGAACGCTATGAACTGATTCAAATTTGGCCTGAATGAAAAACCTTTTGGCATTCAGAGAACTGTCAACTTTGATCGCAAAATAAGGCTAAAAGAAAAAGTGATGAGTTGTTTTTGTTACACAACACTTAATTACTTCTTTTTAAAGAAGAATTTCTGGCACTTAGAAAGAGACGCAAACTCATCATCACTTTATCTGCTTGGAGGGCGGTGGGGGTCTTGATATGGCTTGATACCATTCAGAATGGCCTCAGTATTCCTAATGGCTGCCATGCTGTAACACAGTGGTTCTCAACGTGGGTGCTAGAGCCCCCCTGGGGGCATAGTTTGTTTCAAGGATATGCTGAGGTGACTAAGCTTCTAGAGGTGGCATCGTGGAGATTCCATAAACATCTACGATTCTGATTTTCAAATTGCTGTTGTTTAGTAGTATCTGCTTAGAAATTCATTGAAATACTTACTATAACATTTTCCTTAATAAAACCTTTGAACTGAACGTTGATGTTTCTCTTTATAATGACAAGCTACCACACGGCTCTAAAAATGTGTTGAGTATTTCTGATATTTAAACTACAGGGGGTTGTTGACATGTAGCTAGGTGTCATAGGAGGGCATTGGGCTGAAAATGGTTGAGAAACACTGCTGTAACAGATTGCACCCCAAATCCTATAATATAGAGTATTTCTGTGTAACTAAGAAGTAAACAAGTATTTCTGTATAACTAAGAAGTAAACAAGGGATCAATGACCCAAATAAGAAAAAATGACTTTTGGGGTTTGCGATGAATTCATAAGTATTTCACTGGCAGATATTCTTGTCTGATATCTTGAGTCCCCCAACACACTCTACTGTCCTGAATATATCTTATTGAGTCATTATCACATGATCAATTAGTAGGTTAGTTTCTTTTTTTACTAGTATCTCAGTGGGGAATGCGAGTTCCAAGCTACTTTTATGTTCCAAATTCCCACAATTTAATTTGAAGCTTGAAGAATATATAAACCACAAATATTCAGCTAAAGAACAGCAAAATGATGAAGATATTAGTGAAAAATTAGAATAATGAAAAAGCTACAACTCAGAATCTTGGCTAAATTAATAGGTTATTATTAGAAACCGTCAACCAAAACTGTCAACATAGGCTTCTTCAGTTTTTAAGTGGGTCTGGCTGGTTATCTATCTATGTGTCGCGTGTACAGATGACTCAGCACTTGGGTGGCTAATCACAATGCACCACACATTCTTAGGTTTCTAATGGGTTTTCCAACCTAGTCCTACTTTTCGAACTTGGGAAGAGTGGTGAACAACTTCAGTGAGTAACCTAATTTGTTCAGGATCCTCCAAAGTCTTACCCTTTTTATGGTTCCAAATGCTTTGTTTAAGTCAGCAAAGGTAAAATGCATATGCATATGTGAGTAAAATGACAAAGGTTGGAAGGCTCGTGGTACAGGATATCGTCAGGGAATGAATGGTTGATACAAAAAGTTCTTGTCTTTATATGAGTAGTTTGGAAATGTGGGTGTTTGGGTAATAGTAATTGGTAGTAAGACTGGGTAGGAGTGTGTAGAAAGTAACAAATTAACTGCTGGTGGAAGTTGGTGTGTATATGGGTCACATCTCTGGGAACTATCTATTCTGGTCTGGGAGGTCAGCTTATCATGGTTGATTGAAAAATGATTTCTATGTTGTCATTTTACTCACATATTGTCGGATTCACCAGAATCCATATTCCATTCATATATATAAACCGGGGAAGACCAATCCCACATCCAGCGTTGTGAGAGGCTGGCAACGGACAGAGTAAGGAATGTGTTCCCAAAATGTATGTTTAAGGGGGCTCTGGTTAAGCTTCGTTGGACCTAGCAAATTAGAAGTGGATTATAATGAATTGTTCAAGTAAAATAAAGGAGAATGAAAAACGGTCAGACGAAATAATGCAACCCCTGTCTCCACCTTCCCACAACACTTTGAGTACAAGTGGAAAAAAAATCAATCCTTTTCAAAATCTGACAATTTCCATGCTTCTGAGATATGGGAAATTGTGAAGTGATTGCACAGTTATTTCTTGTGTTTTTATAGTAAATTGAGAAATTTTCTATTAGTAATCTTTATTAACTCTTGAACTTCTAAAGAGCATGAACAAACATGGCTGAAAATCCTAAAATGCACAAGGCCGCACGAGTCTTTCTTGTAATACTGTCAATTTTCACAACAATCAGCCCAGAAGTAAAACATTTGAACAAACATTTGAATAAACAAACCATTTTTACCTATTTTCTGCTCAATCATTACTTGGAACTTAGAAAATTTTCAACAGGATGTTAAGAGTTAAATATCAACTTGGAGTAAAATAATGGTGTCTACTCACTTATGTCTCTGTATTAACTTTGTGTCTTTCATAATGTTTCTGCATGTTCTATAACTTGCACTTTGACATCACACTATGCATCTTCAAATACACATTTTTGTTGTTATTTTAATTTTTTATAGGAACTATTAATGATTTACAAAAATGTTAATATTATCAACTTTTCTAAGTAAATCATTGTAATTTATCTCTTTATTTTTTCTTTAGATTATTTTATGGGGCAGAAATATTCAAGGTTTGTCAGACACAAGCAATGATATACTTGGTCTGGGAGTGGCTTGTGTTTACATGGCGTGTGATGTTGGCATCAAGTCAAAAATTGATGAAAAGGTAAAGAAATTATTACTTATTCATAAAACTGTATAGTATTGAGTGTGAATAAAGAGAATATTGTAACTATCCATAAACCTATATGTATGTATGTATTTACTGCCAACATATTCAACTGTGTGTGTGTGTGTGTGTGCATGTATTTATATTTGATATACATGCATAGATATTACTAACTAAAACTACACACATATTGATTATATGCAAGGCTGTTTTTCAGAATTAACCTTTGTAAATATATATATATATATATCAGGCATGTGTTGTGAGTAATTAGTCAGGGTAGGCAGTCAGTTGACCTGTATAAAGTAAGTTGTCAACAAAGGCCTTCACACATCTTAAATCTACAATATATTTTAACAAATAAAACTACAAAGTTGCTAAACAAAGCATTACTTTAGTTTATATTGCAGTTTTAAATGTTTCAGGGCATTGTTTAATCCTCACCTGATTAATTTTAGGAAAAAAATTAAATTGATTTAAATTATTCCGGGATTTACTGTTGTACAATCTAAACACTTTTCAATAGATGTCATAAAAATAAATAATCAAGGAATACCTGTACTTTACTATGCAATAGAGTGGTTCAAAATATAAGTGTAAAGTTAAAATGTGATATTTTAGCTGACTTTGCTTTTGCTCTCATTTCAATTGATATGGAAATGATGTCTGCAAATTATGAAGAAAATCGGGTAATATTTAGAGGTTCCACTGTCTGCAAACTTTTGAAATTATACTAGTTCATATTAACACTGTATAGGGCACCCCTAAAAATAATTTAGATATCAAAACAACCTTTTTCTATGTTAAACTAGACCTAATTACAAGATATTTTCAGTTGCAAGTTTTCTGAAATTCTTTTTATGGGGGCAAAACCCCCTCTGAAGTGATCATACCACCTATTGTCCCACCCAAAAAGTGACCAAAAATGGAAAATATAAAAAAATTAAAAATTGAAGTAGAAAGTTAAATAAAACATAGAATTAAAAAATAACATTCAATAAATAAATAGATACAAAAAATTGATATTAACAAAAAAAAATAACACTTCCAGTTTGATTTTAAAATTATATTGCGCAGACCAAAAACAGGCTAATTTAATGGGGTGTGGTATGCCTCGGATTAGGTTGTCTTTGTGGCTACAATATTTGCATGTGGCTGACGGGTCCTCAGGTGATCAAATATAGTCACTTGCCCGATAAAGGGTTAATTCAGCACAGCAAGTAGCAAGAGAAAGACAAATTTATAGGTGCTTCTCCGTCACCTTATGGCATAACAAGAAATAGTCATTAAAAAAAAAGTGCTTCTAAGAATAAAAGTGAATGTTGTATAAAAGAAATAAACAAGAACAAATTGTATGTGGTATCATTTTTTAATTTTTGGTAGCGTCAAAATAAAATCTTTAAAAGTATATATTTAGAATATAAGACCAGATAAAAAAATTAGACTGTCACCAATTAATACCATTTTGGGGTTTTTGTCCGGCTTTGCACTTTAAGTGTGGAGGTTTTGTCCTTGGGTGTTTTGTCCAGGCTCCTACTATAATATGCATAAAAACCTTTTGTTGATTTTTATTCGTTCAACGTGACCATATATTGTCATATTAACATTCCAACTTTTCTTGTTCGGACAGTTGAAGAAAAAGAGATTCGATTGTCTGAAAAAAAGTTGGGAATGTTGATATGAGGTCAAGTTGGGGGGAAAAAATTCAACATAAGTTTTTTACATGTATTAGTGTACATGTAAAAACCTGTGTTGATTTTATTTTCTTCAACTTGAATTATTATCTATAACTTATCTATAACTTATTGAATTATTATCTATAACTTTGAAAAGAGTCATTAACATTCCAATTTTTGTTCGGACAATCGAATCTCTTCTTCAAATGTCTGAACAAAAGTTTGAATTGAGAGAAGTAAAAAAAGAAATGAGAAAACTTAAATACATTCATTGCCATTCATCATCTGGTTAAAGTTTGGTATAATATTGTAAGTACACTTTTAAATGTGAGTTTGTTAACTCATTCGGGCCTGTTTTTTTTTTTTTAAGGGCAGCAATGGATGGATTTAAGTTTTCTCATTTTCAAAGAAACCCTGGGAAGTCATATATCATTTTGAAGGTTATAAGATATGAATTTCATTTATGGCAAAATTATACAAATATAATGGTCATGTGACCACATTGTGTATTCAAAATACATATACATATTCAAAGTGGCCAAGTTAAACTTATTATAAACTATAATAAAAACAATTATTATAAATTATTTTACCTAAAGTTGAAAGAGAGGTAACTTTGATCAGTAGTTATTAACATAGAAAATTAACATCTAAATTTTCTTATATGAACCTTAGAGTTAACTTATAACTGCTAATTTTTCCTTATAGTGTTGCTTTGTTTCTCTACAAAGCTGGTGTACCTCTCTAGATAAACATACAAGCAGTTTTATCCACTGGTCCAGGTCCCACAATCATGTAGTAGAAATTTGGAGCCTTAAATCTATTGTCCTTCTTTTCGGATTAGAGGTTTGCACATGGAGTTCATTTCTATATTAGAAACTGTCAACCAAAGCTGTCACAACAACTGTCAAGATAGATTTCTTTAGTTTTGAAGCTGGTCTGGCTGGCTATGTATATATGTATCACGTGTACAGGCCGCATCAATGGAGCTAGAGGACTGGAAATTTGAACATTTGAATTTACTGAGCTGAAAACTAACTCAGAAAAGCGCAGAGGGCCATGAAAAGAGCTAGGGATAAATACTAGGGATAACTCTAAGAGATAGAAAAAGATCAACATGCATCAGAGAGAGAGGACTAGAGTGAAGGATATTATACAACTAATTAAGCAGCAAAAATGGAGATGGGCTGGTCACCTAGCAAGAAGAGATGAAAATAGATGGGGGGAAAAGACTAACCGTTTGGTGCCCATGGGACAGTAACCGCAGTAGGAAAAGACCAGACACAAGATGGAGGGACGAGATAGAAAAGTTTGCTGGTAAGACGCGGCAGAGGTTAGCACAATGTAGGTCGTCATGGAAGGAGGTGGGAAAGGACTTTGTCCAGCAGTGGACTTATAATGGCTGATGATGATGATGATGTCTAGAAAAACGTTTTTTTGTTTTATTCCCCCCTAAATAGGTTTTTAGGGGGGGGGGTTCAATTTGCAATGTAAGTTTATGCTAAATTGATCCTTTAGTTTGTGTCCAGCAACATACTCGTTTTTTTGAAAATTCAGACTTTTTTAGGGATCACTGCCTAACAAAATGTGAGAGAAGTAACTTTCCAATTTTTTAATCAATCACCCCCAACACTTGGTAGCATAGGCGTCCGTAAAGGGTGTGCATTTGCACCCCACTAGAAAAGTACTACAATTCATTTAATCTACTCATTTACAATAATACAATAATTTACTATTTTTAAAAAGCCATCTTTGAAGAATAAAAATTCTAGAATTTATAAATTATTTTTATTACTATACAAAACAAAGAACAAAATCATTGTCATATGCAAACAGAATTAAAATTCTAAAATTACTTCCCAATTTCGAAACTTTGTTTTTCTATAACTTTTGATTCCTTTAGGCTATTAAGAAAAAATAAAAAGCTTTCTGATGCTCAGTCCGTGCTCTTTCAGAAAGTTTTGACCTGATCACCCTAATAATAGCACAATCGGAAATAAAGAGTAAGCCTTCGCCAAATATATCCTTTTGTGCCCCAACCCCGGAAATATATCCTTTTGCAACCCTCTGGAAAAATGGCAGCAGATGCCGATGTTTGGTAGTGTGACAGTTTTTATTGAGTGACTAAAAGTGACAAAGATGTGAATGCCTGTCCTAAAAATTCATTTGACTTGCAGTTAACCCATTAACTGGGAATGACTGAAATTTCAGTCATTGCAGTAATAGTAATAACTATTACTCTTTGCCACCTGATGCTGTTAACGGGTTAATTCCATTAGTAACAATGATTAAGCATACCTTTTCATATATAGACAAGGACTCGTTCCTTATACTATATAAGACTTATGTCTGTCCACACCTTGAGTACTGTGCACAGGCCTAGTCACCGTACTTGAAGAGAGATAAAAAATCTTTTAGAAAAAGTCCAGAGACAAGCAACTAAGTTAGTACCAGAATTAATAAGTATGAGTTATGAGGATAGGTTAAAGTGTTAGGGTTAACATTGTTAGAAAATAGGAGGGATCGGTTTATGCAGATTATGCATGGTTTAGAATTAGTAAACCCCGATGTATTTTTTACTAGAAGGGAGGACTGAGAGGCTACACATATACGGTAGAAGCAAATAGAAGTAGATTGAATATTGGAAAATTCTTTTTTAACAATAGAGTGGTGGGACTTTGTAATAGATTACTGGAATATGTAGTGCTATCAACAGATGTAAATAATTTTAAGAAAAATTATGATGTTTATTACACCACCGCAAAAGGCACTAGACATTGTGTAAATATGATTGTTATGATGTGTGCTTGTATATACAAATTGTATATTTCTTTTTCACAGTGACAGGCATAGGGGAGACTTAATAGAAAAGTTGGTTTAGAAATAGTAAACCCTGATGTATCTTTTACTAGAAGGGGTTACAAGGGACTGAGAGGCCACACATATACGGTAGAAGCAAATAGAAGTAGATTGAATATCAGAAAATTCTTTTTTAGCAATAGAATAGTAGGAATAGATTACCGTTTATTACACCACTGCAAAAGGCCTTAGACATTGTGTAAATATGATCGTTATGATGTGTGCTTGTATATATAAATTGTATACTTTTTTTTCAAACTAAAATAAAATAAAATGTTCTAAAAAATAATCTAAAGCATTTGAAAGACTGCATTTTGTCAAACCCCAGTCAACATTGGAGTTGACTTTGTTTTTACCCCGTAACAAGAACAATCCTCACCTAATTTAGTGGAGTTAGCTTTTCACCATTTGTCTATTCTGTTATGTTAAACCAAATCCATATATAAAATTATCATTCCCCTACCATGATTTGAAATTGCTAGGCGGCTCACTTACCAACCGAGTCAAACTGACAAGTCTTATATATCTACAAATTTATTTATTATATATACAATACAAATGTTGCAGTAATCATCTTCAGTTGGAATAGAAGTTGGAGTGGATTTTGATCCTGCAACAGCCAGTCTTGCTTTAATTGTAAATTCTAAAAAATGATTTGAAATAAATTTTTTTATTTACAACTAATTTTCAGTCAACAATTGTACAAAAAGAACATGGTCCAGTAACAATCCTCATCAACAATGCTGGTGTCGTGTTTCCTGGACGATTGCTTGAACTTAAAGATGAAGACATAGAGACCATTTTCAGAGTGAATATGGTGGCTCAGTTTCGGGTAAGAATCAATCTTGAGAAGATTTATTTTTTGCTAGTTTTATCAGATAATTTCAGGCATTAAAGTGTCATGGGGAATGTGCCGGTGGCCAAGCAGTTAGCAAACAGAGTTCAAAATCCAACTGAGATCTGCATTTACTTTGCACTAATGCCCTTGGGAAAGGCATGAATCCATCTCTTCTCCCCCAACTTCGGGTGCTTATCACTTCTTAGTCTATTTCACACATCAAAACTTGTGATACATGAAGACCGGGCAGTGACAGCTGATGCCATGGCCAGCATAAGGGCGCTAATTTTAACTCTACTAAAATGTCATGAAAGACTTATGCACATAATATGGTGGTCAACTGCAGCAAAATGGTGTATCTCTCTATTATCTGTCTACTCTTTGAGTATATATTTAAAGTTATTTGGTTTCAGAAAGTAAAAATGAGTCAGTGGGATGGTTCCAGATTAAAAGGACTATTAATCAAATTTGGCAAAAGAATAACGCTTTTTTATAAACAGCAGCTTTATACAAGACAAAAGCTTAAAAATACAAATACAGTTCTTTTTATTAAATTTGACTAGTTTTAACCTTCATCCTAATTTTAGTTGTTTTTATACAACTTATTAATTTGTGCCTCAAATAACAGCACAATCAGAAATAAAGAGTAAGCCTTTGGTGAGAATCGAACTGTCACCCTCGTTGCCAGAGGGAGACTAGTTTATGCCTAGCTGCTTTTACCAATCAGACATGAAGACTTCATGGATTAGCAGAAGCTGATTTACACTTATAAACTCACTCCCTACAACTGACTCTCTGCGCTATATTTATGTTGTTTCACATAGAGACTTATTAGTCTTTTTATAAATCAATCTTTATTATTATTGGATGAAGTATTGTAACATACCACTTTTTATTAAATTTGACTAGTTTTAACCTTCATCCCAATTTTAGTTGTTTTTATACAACTTATTTATTTGGGCCACTGTTTCTATGGCAATGAATAACAGTGCATTTAGAAATAAAAAGTTGGAAATAATAAGTTGTATAAAAACAACTAAAATTAGGATGAAGGTAAAAACTAGTCAAATTTAATAAAAAGTGGTATGTTACAATACTTCATCCAATAATATTGTCTTACAATAATTCATGCAATAATAATGTTACAATACTTCATCCAATAATAATGTCTTACAATACTTCATCCAATAATAATAAAGATTGATTTACAAATACAGTTGTTCATTTTTAATCCAACAACCTTGGGATCTGACTATTGCCAGACCACTGGAAATGCCAGAAAACAGAAATTATTTTTTTCATACTATTAGGCAATTCATTTTAGCAGTTTATTGACTATTTTTCTAATAGTGTGGAAAATAAATCAATATATTTTTAATATAATATGAATTATATTATAATAAATGAAAATTATTTGTGCTTTCTTATGCTATTTAAGTGGATGTATTAAAAATAATTTATAAGATTCAGAAAAAAATTAATATAATAAATAAAATAAATATCAAAAGCTGTTAAATTTAGAGTTCTTTGAATCAGTTTAAACCTGGCGTTAGGTTTTTAACACATTCGGTTTAAAAAGTCAGTTTATAAAATCTAAACGCATTTATCTTATCATGTCAGACATTGTTCATCTGCAAAAATTTAAACATTTTTTTTTCCAGACATTGCGTGCCTTCTTACCCTCAATGCAAAAAAACAAACATGGCCATATCGTGACAGTTGGTTCTTGTCTTGGACTGATGGGAATTAACCAAACCTGTGCATATACAAGCTCCAAATTTGGTTTGACTGCTTATGCAGAATGCTTGTCTTGTGTAATTAATAAAAAAACCCACCCTGGCGTAAATACAACTGTAGTCTACCCTTTCCATATTAATAATAAGATGTTTGATGGATGCGAAACCAGGTAAGTTATTCACTCAGTTACAGGGTTGCCAATGCTGGGGTTTTCACTAATCATCTGGGTTTATATTTTGAAAATAGTTTATAATCTGGATTTTTTCATACCTCAAATAAATAAAATCTTGAAAATAACTCATATATTTATATAAATGTGTTTAAAATAACTCTTAAATTTTTAACTATCTTCAAATGAGTGGTTGATAGATTAGTCATTAATTAAACGTTGAATCTTGTATGATATGTGTACTGTTGTAGTACTAGATATAACCACGTGTACTGTTGTAGTAGTAGCTATAACCACACAATGAACAAAAATGTTGGTAGTAAATCAACACCTGACGAAAAAAATAAATGGCAAACTCGTATGGGAGTTTATTTTATCATCAAAATCTTTGTGTCAATAATAACAAATCGTTTACTCTTTCAAGAGGAATTGAAGAGGAGGAGTAATTATTGTGATCTGCATATAAAAGTAAGTAAAATACAGTTATATTTCTATTTAAACTTGATATTTTCATAGTCTGGGTTTTTGCGAGCCTGATCTGGGGATTTGATCTGGTAATTTCCTTATATCTGATCTGGGATTTGATCTGGGATTTGATCTGGGATTTTCCTTATATCTGATCTGGGGATTTGATCTGGAATTTTCCTTATATCTGATCTGGGTATTTGATCTGGGATTTTCCTTATATCTGATCTGGGTATTTGATCTGGGATTTTCCTTATATCTGATCTGGGGATTTGATCTGGGATTTTCCTTATATCTGATCTGGGGATTTGATCTGGTAATTTCCATAAATTTGATCTGGGAATTTCCTTAAATTTGATCTGGGAATATCTGATCTGGGGATTTGATCTGGGAATTTTCTTAAATTTGATCTGGGAATTTCCTTAAATATTATCAGCCCTGCTCAGTTATTGGTGTGAGAGGAAACAGGAAGAGTGAGGTTTTGAACTGCAAAAGATAAAACTTGAAGATGATCAGGAAGAATACTAGTTAAATAACAAGATTGAGACAATAATGTTATCAATTGGACTACATAATTGATAACAAAATTAACTTTTGTTCACCTGTTCATGTTGTATTCCTGTTTGACAGGGGGCCCTGGAACCTGAGAAGAGCTCTTAAGGGGGCTGTGACTAAAAAAAGGTTGAGAATGGCTGTTCTAAAGCATCATCATCATCAAAGTTGTTGAACACTTTCCATTGAATATTGACAGTTTTTGCCCACAGTGTTTTGAACATTGCTCTTTAAAATAAAAAAA
>VCCN01003067.1:6083173-6093218 GCA_006491835.1 Architeuthis dux | reverse complement strand
TGGTATCCATATTTCTAGACCTAAACCTATTGAACCAATGCTTAACAGTTAGCACTGTAGTAGTGTTCCTGCCAAATCCTTTGTTGACGTTATCAGTAGCTTGAGCAGCATTATGTCCTAATTTGGAATCGTACTTGAAAATTAGTCTAACTTCTTAATCTTGGGTAGACAACATTGCTGTTAAAGGCTAAAAAAAACTCCAATCATAATGAATTATATCTCTATTTACATTGAATCTGCAAAAGAAATGCAATTACATTAGTAAACCCTTCACTTTTACTATTATTCTCTACAGTATAAAAAACACATTTCACATGTAACAACCTAAATATTAATTCTTTCATTAGTTGACAATTCAATTCTTGAGATGATTCACTTAAAAAGTAAAAAATATGAACTTTTGTAAGATTTTCTTTCTGCATCTTTTGTTCCCAAATATTTTTACCAGTATGATAAGGGGCTACCTAAGCATCTCTAGTGTATAATATGGCAGTAAACATTTTTTTTTAAAGAAAAATGTTTCTATAATGTATGTTTGCAAATATGGTAATCTTTGTGTCAATGATCAGGAATTTCATGTCAATTGTCAAACACTATGACAAAGTTTAATCTTTACAAATCCAAACCCTAGTAACAAAGAGGGCTTGAGTGTTACCTCTAGTTCTTGTTCCTTCACATTACTATCTAAATCAGTGGTTCCCAACCTTTTCAAGTCATTCCCCACCTTTGTCAATAAAATTACTAGTATTCCCCCCTTCCATTTAAGTAAATTGCAACAAACAATAATTTCAAATAATAACTTTTTTTATGTATAATTAAACAGCTTTATACTAAGAATTATTTTAATTTTATAATTGTACAGCTGCTGCTGTATATTTGTTACTTGAAGGAAGCAAGCAAAAATAATTAGGAATTCTAATATAACTGATATACACATCAATGTGATCGCTGTTCTTGTTTTCTTGCTACTAGTTCTTCGATTTGTGGGTCTGTTAGTGAGAGAGCACATCTTAAATCATTCTCAACTTGGATTGTATTTCAAGCTTTCGACTTGATAGACAGAAGTGCAGAAAACCCTATCTCTAAACTGGGCTTTTAGTTTTACCTAATAGCCTTATTCCCCCCTTGGATTATTGAAATCCCACCCGTTGGGAACCACTGATCTAAACAATTCACAAAATAATGTTCTTATCTCTTGAGTATTACAAGTTTATCAAGTACACTACATTGTAATAATATCTGAATTTCTTAGATGAAGTATTGTCAATTATTAATTTTTGATTAATATGTTTGTTGCTTTTTATCACAACTCCCAGATCATCTTTATTTCATATAACTAAAGAAAATAAGACATGTTTTCTTTCTTACAGTATAAATGATCACATTTTAGTTTTTGTGAATAAAGAGGTCTTGGTAAACTTCCAGTCACACTTTCTCTACAGGCATCTTTGGGATGTACCAACGTTAAATACCCGGTGTGCTATATTCCTTATCACATACTTTATTATATTGAAAGTTAAAAATTAAAAAATTAAAATCTTTAACTTTTATTTACTTTTGCATTTAAGGTATTTTCCAGTCGATGTGGATTTTCATATTGGTGAATTTTGTGGAATGTCAACAGCAATGGAAACATTCCGAGGACATGGCATTAAAGCAAAAATCGAAGAATTAGACCCAGATCAACGAGATTAAAAATTCATAATGGAGCACTAATATTATCTGGGTCATGAAATGGCCTAAGAAGTGCACAATCTGATGGAACTAGCATAAAAGTTTCAATCCTGGCTTACAGTTGCCAAGAATGATTTTGTATAAATGTGGGTAAAAGTATAAAATTGAAATGTACAAAAAGTAAACTTATACACTCATGCACAAATACACACCTTGCCAGAATGCAGATCAAACCAGTTAGGTCTTTGGTTATATGCATGCACACATAAAATGCTTTCCAGCAGGGTCACTTCTATAGAATGATGGCCAGCAGACTATTGCTACTGAGTTTTATCCTCACTGAACGCTCCACTATTGTGGCTTTGTGTCTGGCAAAACTTAGTTAATATTGCTTATACTTTCCAGTATGTACATGTACAGCCATAGTGAAAGTAGTGTAATGTTAATAGTGTTAGATAAGAGTAAAGGTTTTCATTATGATGATGACAAACATTGTGCTAGGGAAAGGCATGAACATGAAAATACCTAATTTCACTAAGTTTATTTTCTATACATGCAACAGTTTATACTTTTATCTTATGTGAATCATATAGGGGGAGCACTTTAACTCTTAAATTCATAAACAGCTTGATACTGCTCCTAATTGACAGTGGAACTCTTCTGTGATGGGAATTAAGTTTGTTAAAATTATTATGACAGACTGACAAAAAAAAAAGAAAGAAACAAGAAGTGTACTTACTTCAGAGAAGGAAAGGAAATTAGCTGATTGGATATTTATACCAAGATATAACCCCAGCAAGCAGCAACTTGACAAACAAAGGCAGATAATTCTTAACAGAAAAAGGGAAAACTTTATAGACTACATACAGGAATACCTTGAATAGTGCAGGTTTTTTTTATGTAGTACAGTTAAGGTAATTCTGTACAAATTAATGTAACTGAAAACAAAAACACATTAAATTATAATAAGACCTTGAACAGTGCGCACTAATTAAGGTATACCTGTACTTTATAAGCATTCATTAATCATATGCCTTTGATGATATGCAAGGTAATCTTTTTAAATATTTCCTGCACAGAACTATCTCCATTTTCGAAGAGCTTTCGGAGTGTAGGAGTAAAAAGGTTGATCAGACTTGTGTTTAAGATTAGAGGTCAACCAATTAATTGGCCGGCCGATTCATCGAGCAGATATTTGACATTTTGAAATAATCGGCCGATTATTGAGCTCGTGATTAAACAAAAAATGTATCTGCAGACATTTTTTCTATATCTAGTAGAAAAAAGTACTTTTTAGTTCAAAATTAAAACTGAAAGGTTGAAAGAGAGAGGGGGAAAAAGCATGTAATTTTTCATGAATTTGGTGTTTTGACAAGGTTAGATAGACTATACTGGCTTGGCGAGATCCAAGGGATGACCTAGTCAGAGGTGGGGTAGTAAAGTTCACAGAGACAACCGTACAACACAGTGTGGGTGTATCGAGGGCAGAGGCAGTCGTGAAAGAAAGAAGACATTTCCTACGAAAGAGAGAAAAAAAAACAAGAAGCAAAGATAGGCTTCTTTAGCTGTCAGCTGGTTGTGTGGAAGCAAAGCAGAGAAAAACAGAAGAAAATACGGGAGGGGAATAAAATAAAGGGTAACAATGAAGTAGACTATACAGTGTTTATAACTAATGTATACACTTCATAACTTTTTCATTTCCCAAACAGACAATGCACATTTTTTATTTTCAAATATTTTTCTGTGTTCATACATTATTTTAGAGTTAAATAAATGTTCATTGGGACCAAAAACAAAGAAAAGAACTGTGTTCATACATTATTTTAGTGTTAAATAAATGTTCATTGGGACCAAAAACAAAGAAAAGAGCTGCGGCTGGATGTTACTATGTGCACTAAACTAACATTCTTTATTTATTTATGTATAATGTAAGTTTACAAATTGTTGTTCTCTCAGAAACAAGGAGATCCTGCTGTCTGCTGATAAATGCTGTTAAGTGCACTAAAATTTTATTTTTATTCATAAGTTGTTTTTTTACAAAGTTTAAGTTTTTTTGATTACCTGTGGACATTATTTAGTTGATACATTTATTTTAAAATTTAAAATAAGTGCAGATCTACTTCCAAAGACAATGCAGACAGACAATAAATAAATGTTCAATTAAGTCCAGCAATGTTATGTCTCATTTGTTATTATCATCAAATTGTATTTTATCAGATGTAAAAAAAAAAAAATGAAACATATTGGGCTCATATATCAGCCATCAGCCACCCTGCCATCTAAATATCGGCATCAGTCAAAACCCATATTGGTCGACCACTATTTAAGATCCAATTTTTCTCAAACTAGTAGATGAATTGTGGGGATGTACAAACCATGAACTGAAGACTGATTTTTTGAGAGAATAAGAAGAAAAAAACAAAATACTTTTAACTGGACAGAGAAATCAAATCACTACGAAGGCATAGAATTTTTTCTGGACGTAAAAATACCAACATATGCATATATAACAGCACATTATGATTATATTGGTCAAAGCTCCATTTTGAATACTTACCATTACCTTCCTCTTTTTGTTTCAAATCAATTCCTGTAAATATGTAAATAAATCTATTCAAAAGTCTGCTTTGGTGTGTGTCTGCTTTTTTTTTATAATCTTGTTCTAATTTGATATTTACCAAGCTTTACTTAGTAAGGCACAAGGCCAAATGGAGAGAAATAGGGGTAGGATGATTGTGTTGTACCAATTTTCCATGTTGGGAGGTCCTGTTGTGGCTTTTAAAAAATCAGCATTCAAAACTTTAGCTTTTACCTGGGCTTGACCACTGACCAGCGGGTGGGAAATACACACCTATCTAAGCCATCAAGCAGGCCAACATTGACTTAGTGTTATATAAAATGTCTGGTTGTTAGTTTGGAACTAAAGCCATGAACTGATGAATGTTGTAGACACTTTATGTATGATATATGTAATATTAACATATATAACATGTACCATATAATATAATTTATTAATTCTTAGATTTTATAGTTTTATTTGGCTATCGTCAAGTTTTGTAATTCTAAACACAATATCCCAAATGTTATCCATTTTGCATTATGGAAGCACATACAGGATATTTACTTTGAGTGCAGAGTACAAGAAAATTAAAAGGAATTGTTATTGTGCTTTTTGTAAGGCCTTTGTCAGTTTAAAAGCCCTTTTGGTTGAGGAAGCAAATATTAGAAGTTCATAGACAAATTTTCATAAAAATGAGAAATACAGAAGAATTTACATAATTTAATATAATAAAGTAACTCAACTCTACTCCCATAAATCATTTTTGAAGATTAAGAACACTTTTATTAAACTTGATAATTTCAAAGAAAATATGTATGTGTATTCAAACATTGATAAAAAAATACAAATCGATATTGTTTTGACTCGCGCATCATGAAATCAGTTTATCTTACTTATTGCTTTAAAAACTATTTTGTAAGTTCTGTCAGATATTTTTTCTGGTATCGAACTGGAAAAATTCCCATTTAAAATCAATTTTGCTTATATTTATTTATCTATTGAAAAACTTATTTGAAAAATGATGGCATATTTTTCAACCCCCCCCCTTCCATAGGTTACTAACATATTCAAGCAGTATAAATGCTTAAACACCAAAATTGACTAAAAATTGATACAAATTATGTACACTCATCAAAGTAAATATCCTATATGTGCTTCCATAGAGTGAAATGGGCAACATTTAGGATGTTGTTGTGTTTAAACTCAAAGCTACTACTTTAAGACACTTTTCGGTTGATCGGTTCTGTCTGTCCCTAATATGTTAAATATCAACTTTCTCAGCCATATCATGCTGGATTGATATGAAACTTGGTCCAGTTCCTGCTAGTACTACCACAACTACTACTTCGTTTAGAAGCCTTTGAAATCGGAAATCATTTTTTATGAGGAAAAAATATCATGCACAGCTCCTCTTCCTTCTCAGCCTCTTTTTCTTTTCTCACGGAGTGAGGAAAGAATCGTGATCTTTTAGACGGTTTCAAGTTAGATTGATTTGAAATCTAGGTCAGACATTCGGGTGTACCATTCTCCGCCTCCTCTTTGGTTGCTGAGGAAAGTTGACGGCCAACGATGTAGGACTTAATAATTTAAAGGCTCAATTCTCTCTC
This sequence comes from Architeuthis dux, assembly GCA_006491835.1. Classification (NCBI taxonomy): domain Eukaryota; kingdom Metazoa; phylum Mollusca; class Cephalopoda; order Oegopsida; family Architeuthidae; genus Architeuthis; species Architeuthis dux. The sequence continues at coordinate 6,087,377 of VCCN01003067.1, read as the reverse complement.
CCTCTGTGGCTACCTTTTGATACAAGTACAAATTTTCTCAAAAAAGGAAATTAAAAAACTTTTACCATTTGTTAAAAAATATCTAAGAAAATGTTTACATTTGTTTATTCTAAATATATTTTTTAAATCAATCTTTATTATATTTGGATGAAGTATTGTAACATACCACTTTTTATTAAATTTGACTAGTTTTTACCTTCATCCTAATTTTAGTTGTTTTTATTAATAATTAATAAGTTGTATAAAAACAACTAAAATTTGAATGAAGGTAAAAACAAGTCAAATTTAATAAAAACTTTTATTTTTGTTCTTTTGTTTATATTTTCATATATAGAAACAAAAGTCACTAATTGTTATAGTTGCTAATTACTGGGTATCACTAAGAAGTCACTTGCTAAAAAGTTTATCACTAATTGAGGCAACCACATGGACAGATATGGATGTAAGGATGGTGGACATATCATTGAACTTATGGTTCTTGTTTTTTTTTACCTAACCACATGAATAGAAATGCAATTGTTCAGCATTTTCTGACTTTAGGTGCTGTGAAAAATGTTGTCATACACTTAAGGATGCCACAATTAAAAAATGTTTAGGAACCTATTGCTTTTATAAGTAAGTGAAGGGTTGCAAAGATTTTCCTCTCATCAAAAGGGATTGTGAATGAAGAAACATGTTTAAGAAGCCCAGCACTAAATGTAGGAAGCCAATAACTAGAGGCAATGACAAAATTCACTGAGCTGCAGTTTACAGGCTAAAAATAGCACACTGGTTACAATGGCCAGAACATAAGGAATTTGATATCTATGTGCATAAATGTTTCAGACAAGTAATTCCTAAATGATGTGTCATTGTTTATACAATTTTTGATAACATTTGTTTCTGTAATAAAACTATTTGTTTCCAATTGATTTATATAAATTTTTTTAAAAAAGAGCTAGCATTCTGGGGGAAATTATGAATCATATATACTGCTTCTTAACTTGGAAATTAAGCAGTGGTAGTACAGTTCCCTTGATGAAAATAGTAACTGCATGGTTTGAATCATAAATTTATGATTTAACCCCCCAAACAGGTCTGGTTAGTCACTGAATAGAAACCATCACGTGACCAACATCTTTTGACAGCATGCCGTGTTGGGGGTGTTCAATTAAAAAAAACTTGAAAAAGTGGTGATTATTGAGTGTTACTTTTCTTAACTTTTTGGCGCTGTGATCACTAAAAAGTCCAAATTTTCTACAAAAAAATGAATGCTAAGGGGCATGAAATTCCATTGTAAATTGAATCCCCACTAAAAACCTATAATAGTAAACTGCACCCTTACAATCCATTCGTCATAGGTAACCATAGATGTGAATTTCTCTTTCTCTCAGTGCTTATGCCAGTCTGGCAGAATATTTTTAAGGATTCTAACCCTAACCTGACAATAAAACATGTTTTTATTAAAGCAAAAAAACACTAACCCTACCTCTAAGCTTAATCCAAACATAAACACAATAAAAAAATGGGCACAATTTAAATCCGATAGTCCACTTTGACATGTGAACTACTAACGCCATAAGATCTTTTTTTACAAGGTTTATGTTGGAATGGGGTATGCAGGCCTGCGTGTGTCTGCTGACCTGACCAGTGAGGTGGGATGTATTTGATTTCATGACATCACTATAAAATATCATTTGCTTTCCAGTGTGGTTAGATTTAGAGTTTTTTCTTGCTGGGAAGCCCAGCTAGTTATTAATAGTAAATGACTATTTCCAAATCACTTGATAACACATTGTGAAGAGAAACCTTCAAGTTTCAAGAGAGATGTTTCTTCAAGTTGATGCCAAAAGATGAAAAGTTCAGATGCTAGATAAATTTACACTTGAATAAAAATAACATTAGATCACTTTAACATCCTCCTCCTCCTAAGTTTCTGCAATTAAACATTCTCCCTCCTAAAGCAGTCAAAGGGGGAGAAATGCTTTATTTTATTGACAAATTTAAAGATATTGTTCACGGGTCGCAGCATATTCACTGACAACACTTCACTGAGATGTAAAATTCATCGAGATACAATAAACATTGTTATTTACACTAAAAAGTTAAGATACATGAAATTTAAGTTTCAGATGTAAGTTATAGATAGGTTGTTTTTTTAAAAATTCACAAGCAAACAATTTTATTTAAACTGGAAAAGTTTAAAGACTTAAAATTTTAATTGTTACAGATAATAATAAAAGTTTATTTCACAAACAATTTTATTTACACTACACAAAAAAGTTGCTAATTATTACGTACCATTGTTTACACTGGAAACAACTTTTTCAAAGACAAACATCTCCGTTTCTAAACATGAAAAATATAATTTGTAGATTGAAAAATTTTCCATTCATTTGGTTTTTTTTATGAATAATGGGATATTTCTTACAATAAAAATAATTCTTAAAATTTTGTAACTTTTTTTCTCGTCACAAGTTTGAGAAATACATAGTGAAAACGTCATGGGCCTTCCGCTGAACGATTGCTAAATCTTTAATATATTTTCATTCCAGTAAATTCTTAACCTTTTTGTAATTTTAAAGATCTCGGTGAATTGTATCTTGATGAATTTTACATGTTGGTGAATATACCGGCTCCCATTGTTCACTTATATGAATACATAAATTTGCTTATCGGGTTTAATTTAGTGTTTCATCACAGTTGTCATACTTAGCTTCAAACTTTAACCCATAAGAACCCAGACCCATTTCTACTTGAAGGAACATTATGTGGGATTCTGGGTAGGTAAATTTACAGTCACGTGACTACACCAGGATGTTCAGTAGATGTCACTTAGTACACTTCATGAATTAAAATCAAGGATAAAATATAATATTATATAAGAGACTGCAGATTAATTAAATTGTATGTGACACTGGTGTTACAGTGGGTTCTTATGGGTTAAAAAGCTCTTTTGTTGTAACCTGTGAATAGCTGGCAACAGGTTCTCCACAAGCAGAGGAACAATGACGGCTTAGAATGTGTTGTCAGCCATGGTTTCTCCTCCCTTAATTTTGGAAATTGTCTAGTGGGGGAGGATCTTAAAGATTCACAATATTATATGCAATATACCAATCATGGTTAAGTTAATTTAGTCTCTTACTTTTCACTTTCACACATAATATAAAACTTCAATTTTTAGGAGAAAAGTAACTCTAAAAAAAAAAAATATATATGTTTGTAGGTTATAAACATTTCATTTACAAACAAGAAATGTACTTGATTTTGTTAATATCTTAATGTTTATTCAATCCTCCTTGGAATAAAAATATCAGAGCTCTTACTGCTGATACATTCAAGAATGGATTCACCTGTACTTGTCAGATGTATAGAATGACTTCCTTACTATCAATCAGAATTACCCATGTACTATCCAGGAATATTTTTTGACAATGAATATTAAATCCCTTAAACATGATTACCTTTCAGATTTGAAGCATAAACCCAGGAAAGAAAATCTAGGGAACTTTGTTTATCCTCCTTTTCAGTAGAAATAACCTTTAAAAACTTTGCTCATATTGTAATCATGAAAACCCAGAATGAACTTATTGTTAAATGTAGGTAATTGAAATTTTATAATATACAGTCAAAAATAGGATGTTTGTTTTTATTTATGGATTTTAAGATAATTTAACTTATAATGCATTTTGACTTCTCAAATGTACAATATGAAATGCAAAAAATCATAAAGTCAATTTTAAAGATGGAAACAAACTTAGGACATAATTAACAATTATTTTTTTGACTATCTTCGTTTTGCATTGTGGAATGTTAGTTCTAAACATCAAAGTTACTAAAACTGAATATGGTAGACAAAAATCCCACCTGCAGGCAGCCAGAGAACTGGCTGAAAGAGCAGGAGATCTGTTTTGTTTAAATACTGGTAGCATTTTCACCAAGGTAATTTTAACACCACGACTGCTTAAGATTATTACAGTAAAATTGATAGGATACACTATCAGTCGCTTTTTGTCAAGTCTGTGGTAGATGCTAACTGCATGAAAATTTTGCAAGTAAAAATGATGTACATATTATGATGTACATATTGTGCTGGTATCGTGCCTCTTTGTGTAAGTTATTTTCTTCAAAGGTTTTTTGTTGTGTAATTGTTATTGTTTTTAGTATATGTTAATCGTGCTGTTAGTGAGTTCCAGTTGTTTATAATTCATTGAGAAGTTTTTTT
>VCCN01003067.1:6035217-6053031 GCA_006491835.1 Architeuthis dux | reverse complement strand
GAGTCATTTTCCTTTTAGTGGTCAGGATAGGGGAGGGGGGAGTTTTTTTCTTTTTAGGTGTCAAAATCAGGGAAGGGGGATCCCCTTTTAGGGGTCAAAATCGGGTTGGCCCTTTTGTTTTTCCCTTTTAGTGGTCAAAATCGAGTCGGGAGATTTTTTCCCTTTTAGGGGGTCAAAATCGGGAGGTGGGGGGCTCTTTTTTCCGGGGCAAATCGGAAGTTTTTTTTTACCCTTTTAGGAATCACATTTCGTGGGAATGTTTTTTGTAACCCTTTTAGGGGTAAATATCGAGGGGGAACCTTTCCCCGGGCAACGCCGGGTAACCCTGCTAGTATATTAGTAATACAAAGATTATTACGATGGAATTGATAGGTTACAAGTTTCTGATGTTTTATCAACACATGTAGCTTTTTTTCAAAGTGGGTGATACCTGCTAAAAAAAATAAAAAAGCAACTAAAAATTAAGATGAAGGTAAAAAAGTAGTCATAAAAATTAAAGATAATGATTTATACTTCATCTAATAAAAATAAATGAAAAATATCTCCATTTGACATAATGAGTTGTGTCCCTTACATGTGACTGGTTTGCGGGTTAGACGGAGTGACACGTATAAAAAGTATAACCGTTCAAATGATTCAATAACGACGGTCAAAATATCCATGTTTGACGAAAAATCTTGATAATACTTCATCTAACAAAAATAAATGAAAAATATCTCCATTTGACATGACGAGTTGTGTCCCTTACATCCGACGGGCTAGCGGGTTAGACGGAGTGACGGGTATAAAAAGTATAACCGTTCAAATGATTCAATAACGACGGTCAAAATATCCATGTTTGTCGAAAATTCTTGATAATACTTCATCTAACAAAAATAAATTAAAAAACATCTTTATTTGTCATGACGAGTTGTGTCCCTTACATCCGACGGGCTAGCGGGCTTAGACGGAGTAACGGGTATGAAAAAGTATAACAGTTCAAATGACCCCAAAATGACGGTTAAAAACTCCATGTTCACAGAAAAATCTTCAAAAGTGAAAAAAAATAAAAAAATAAAAAAATAAAAAATAAGCAATGGAAATCTCAAGTTTTTGTAGCCACAGGAAGCGGAAGAGGTTTTTTTTACGCATGCGCAGTAGTAGATTAGATGGCTACCAAGATGGGTTCCCAATGTTTTTGACAGCCAATGTTCTGTCACCCACGGAACAAATTTACTGCACTGTCGTCTGGTTGGAGTTGAAATCCACTTTGGCAGCAATCTATGTGACAACTGGACACTGGTGATAAAAAAGGGCAGAACTGACTTTTTTCTGGATCATCGCTAGAAATGTAGACACTAGAAGAAAAAGGACCCAAAATCGTACCTCCCCTTAAAAAAAACAAACGCAAAATCAAGTAAGTCCTATTTTTATTTTATTTTATACTAAAAATAAAAGTAACTAACAGATAAGAATTAAAAAATGGATCCTAAAAAAAAGTCTTTATTCCTAATTTCTGTTTAATTATTGCTAATTTGTTTGTCTTACATTGTCCACATTACTAAATTTAGGTGTTTCACTTGGATACGTCAAAATAAAATATCTTTCAGGTTTCACTTTTACATCATTAATATTTTTATGTTTATTTATAGGAAATTTAATTTACTCTCTACATTTTAAAAAAAATACATAAACAAAGAAGGTTATATTATGCATCAAACTTATTTACTTTTAATTTTTTATCACCCACCGTGCGTAAGTTAGTAGTCTTAGAGTTTTGTTTTGATTTGATTAAAACAGGATTTTTAAAAGTACTTTTATTTTGTAACGGAATGAATAATTTGAAAGGATCTGACATAGAATGTTAACTTTCTTTTTTTTTGGAAAAATGTATTGCAATGATTTTAAGTTTATTTGTTCGTATTTTGTTAAAAAAAAAGAAGCTATTAATGTTTGTGATTTCAAACTAACCAGAAAACGATGCAAGAAAATAGTTTTTATTTATCTCCTGATTTTTCCATATATTCGTTTTGTTTATAACAAAACAATTTGATTAGTTTTTCTTTCTTTTTTCTAGTAGACCAGTATCAAAACTACAATCTTATTCTTCTCTTTGATATGTAAAAAAATAATACTTAAAAAAACCCAAACAACAATAATGCCATTATCAATATTTTTTGTTTTGTTTTTCTAGAACCGTCACTCAAATAAATGATTATCTTCTCCTGGTACTACGTTTTTATCACCAAAACCAACACATCCTTTTTATGATTTATCTGGAATTTGTTGAAGTTCTTAAGAAACGAAGATGATTCCTGCCTGTTTAACTCGGTTCTTATCAAAGATTCCCCGTGAACAGCTGGAAACTGGTGTTGCCATTGTTTTGAGGATTCCTTCCTTATTTATTGTTGAACTCTGCTTCCGTACTGACCCCTTGAAAGGTGTCCCTGTTGAGACCAAAGTCAAAGATATCCATCTTGTCGCCAATTTTATCTATTATGCAGGTAAGTTAGTCCCCAGTTTTTTTAATTTACCTTTCTCCTCTCACTTTTCTATGATTTGGTAATAATATCTTAAAATTTCAGATCTTACTCTTATCGTTCCATTTTATGTACACGTTACACTTTTTGTTTAGTTTTACCGGTACCGGTTGTAAGGTACGGTAATACAGTACCCTAATACAGTACCCTACCTTGTCCGTGTTGATGATTTTAAAGCACCTCGCCAAAAATATACCAGGTCTCATATTTCGACTATAACTTTGAACAAGAACATTATTTTATTAGAAGCCAACAACAAACTGAATTTAAAAAAATATTAGAAAGAAAGAAGAAAAAAAAAACGGAATTCTGAAAAATTATATTTCACTCTATTTGCGCTGTCAAAAATTAAAACATTATTTGCAATATGAGTTATAACAAAAAATTAAGCGAATAACTAAGATTTTTCAGATTGTTATCATGTTTGAGTTTGAAATTTTCTATAGTTTTACTGCTTTGAGGTCAAGGGTCGTTAAAATTCAAAGAGTTTTTCGGACGATTGAACTCCTTTTTGTTGTTGTTTGTGTTTTTAACACAGCGTTTCAGCCGATCCATTCTTCAGCCTTCTTCAGGTGTACTATCCGAATATGATGGTGGTAAACTGAATATTTTCTTTAAAGGTAGCAATGCTTATAACGTGGGATTTGGGTGTTTATCAGTTTTCCCTACCTTGTTAGGCCTGCATTGTCCCTGTTGAGTAGCAGAAGCCACATCGGGTTGAACTCCGTACTTATCTGACTTATACACTCAGCTGATGTGTGCTACCTCTTTGATTTTCCTCAGTTTCCAACAGCGTTCCCTGTCTATGATCCGGACTTCTTCCCAGAGAGGATAGTGATCACCCCTCTCTTTCTAGATATGGTCAGCCATTCCAAACTTTTCTATCTCGCCTTTGATTATGGCTTTTTTTAATGCTCTTCAAGTCTGATTTACAGGGAATAATATAAATATAAATACAGTTATTGGTCAGCTTTGTATCGTGGAAAGATGAACACTTGAATCTTGCGTTATAAGCTTTGCTACTTTGGAGAACATATTCTGTTTACCACCGGCATATTTGGATAGTATGGCTGAAGATCGTCTGAAATGTTGTGTTAAAAACACAAACAACGAGGATTTCAATCGTCCTAAAAACTCTTTGAATGTTTAAAGTTGTTGAGATGTGACACAAATTCTGATCCAATTACTGTGTTGATGGCTTTCGAGCTTTTAAAAAAAAAATTTATTTTGAATTGATGAAAAAATGTCATTAACTAAACTGATTTACAACCCTTTACGGAAGTAACATTAATTGAAATTAGGGACAACCCTCATGAAGGAAACTTCTAGCAATGAGTGGTGGAGTCTGAAATGTAGGTATGTGTAGTAGAAAAGTCTCTTTAAAACGGGAGGACCACAGGACACCTCTTCGGAGGGAACTTCTTTTAGCACGACACCAGAAAACGCACTGTTTTCCTCTCGAATCACTCTACACCATCAACATTCTTTTGAGCGCAGCCAAAAGTGAATTGTTTCCACTCCTAATAATCAGCCACTTATATCATGCTAAGAAATGATTCAAGTGCCCGTATGCGAAGTGTCTGGCACAGCAAAACATGAACGGGGAACCCGGATGTTCTAACAGCGCTGCCACACAGTCTCCTCGGCTGTGGTTGGGCAGAGGTCTCCGGTTCGATCTTGTGGTCACCACCGTCATCACAGTATGAAGAAAAGTTTTCATTGGGAAGTCAACACCTGATTTATAAAAGTTTTATAAGGCTTTTTAGGTCATCCATTATAATAATATGCATAAAAGAAGTGTGGTCCTCATACTGAGCTAGCAGTAATGCTTTATTTTTGCATCTCATTCTCCAATGACTTGTCTCGAATTCCCTACACCTAACTTTGAGTCAAATTCCTCTTGTAACCTGTCGAAGTTTGACATGTTACAACAGGATTGTCTGGGTATGAGAAGCGAAAGTAAAGCAATAATCTGTAAGAGATAAGTACTCTAGTGAAATTTAAAAAGAAATATCTTCATTTCAAACTAATTAAGATCTATTTATAAATATAAAAGTAACATGAATGATTTCAATTGAAAGAGTATTATTTTAATATAACCACAGTTTTGTGTTTATTCCTTTCAGGATTTACTTCTACAGATTTTTTTCTTTACTTTACAAATTGGGGAAAACACTATCATAACCTCTTTTTTAACTTCAAATTACAATTTACCACCTCATGCTCGGTTAATTCAAAATTTTTGTCTAATCAAAACAGTTTTTGCCTTTGTTTATAAAACCAATCCAGAGGTCTGGCATTATTTATAGAAGCTTTGTAAATATTTAGAAAGAATAAAATATTTATGTTGCCATACAATGTTCATGAGAAGAAATTTAATCTCAATTTTTTTTTTTATCTACTGGCATTATACGATTTGCTAAGTTACAGTATTTTTATTCAATTTATTACAACCACCATATTAGTCCTGCTGCTAAAACCCCCAAAATTGGTGAATTGTTCACTTTTAGGATAAAAGCATGAAACTTTGCATCATAAGTAACACCCCTGGGTGTAACATTTTTGAATAGGAGCCCAAGAAATATTCACCACTGGAGCAGAGTACTGTACATCAAAAACGATGCTTATAGAAGTAGAAATTTTCCAAGCTCAGTTTTGAATGGAGTTTGTCTGTAATATACTTAAGTGTGATCTGGGCCTGTGATAGGGGGTGCAACCAGTGCATCTCACTGGGGCAGTGCCAAGCTGACACTGCTCAAACCTCCTTTTTCCTTTAGCTATACTTTTTCATTGGCTATGGTAGCTGTGCACAAGAAACCCCCGGGGGCCCGCTTTTGCCCTACGGGTTTTGGTGCGATACACCAGCTGCACCCCATTTCATAGGCCCTGAACATACTGCAGAATATTTCAGACAAACTCCTATTTTCAGGTTACCCGTGGTTCTCCAGACCCTGTTGCGATGCACTGGTGGAACCCCCTCTCCCAGGCCCTGGCCATACTGCAGAATATTTCAGAAAAACTCCATTCTAAATAGAGATATGAAAATTATTTCTACTGTAAGCCTTGTTTTGATGTTGAGTATTTTTGACATGCACAGTACCGTACTCGGCTCCAGTGGTGAATTTTACTTGGCCCCCTATTCAAAAATGTTACACCAAGGGGTGTTACTTATCATTCAAAGTTCCATGCTTTATCATAAAAGGAACAGTTTGGTCATTTAGCAGCAGGACTTTTGATAAAAATCTTTATATTTTCATATATAATTCATCAACATTGGTAAATGTTTAACTCCTGGCTCAGAAATTAAACTTTGCACTACCTATCCACCATGAAATCAAATAAACATTCATATCTTTCAAATGGTTCTTCGGATTATTGAACTCCTTCTTGTTATTTGTGTTGTAAACACAACGTTTCGGCCGATCCATTCTTCGGCCTTCTTCAGGTGTAAAATCTGTGTGTGATGGGTTAAACAGAAGTTATGTTTAAAGGGATGTAGCCCTAATAGCGAATGGCCCGGATCAGCCGAAACGTTGTGTTTACAACACAAATAACAAGGAGTTCAATTGTCTGAAGAAACATTTGAATATTAATGACCCTTCTCAAAACTATAAAAGATATTCACATCTTTATATCTTTTTTTCCCCTTGAGAAAATGGTTAACAAATCAGAAAACTGTGTTTCAGTTCCAGTTGTAATTTGGGGGAATCCAACTCTCACTCTCACTCTGTTCCATTGACTGTCATGTTGACCATGGTCTTGTTACTGGTATGCCACGTTAGTTTGTTTGTTCCTCTTGTGGAGCAAGGGCCACGACCACTCTGCTGCAGTTTTAGTAGCAAATAGTTTTTAGGTGGAGTTGCTAGTCCAATGCCCTAACCTCCTCTTTTACCCGGGCTTGGGACCAGCTATGGTGACTGCCAAGCTGTAGGTTTTTTTCTGCCAGAGTAACCTTCGCTTAGATGAACTGCCTTACTGGGCTAAAGGGTCCATCTGCCCTACTATTTACCCATACAGGGGGGATTCATGCCTTTTCCAAGGACATTAGTGTGGCCATAACTCTAACTTGGTCTGCCGATTCCATTTTCTGTACCTGTAACTGTTATACTACTCCTCAGCTCAATGCCATGATGGTAGACAGAGAAATGTGGGTCAATGACAAAATAGGCAATTGATTCTCAAATAATTACCTGTCGAATCAGCATTCATAACCTATAACAGTCTTGGACCTTAATGCTCACAATGGATGATTGATTACAGAACATTCATAGCAAATGATTCTTAGCTGTATACACTTCATAGACGTATAAATTCTTGGCTCTATCTCATTGATCTGGTGTTGCTAATCTAACTATAATTGAAGAAACTTATCAAGTGATGCTATGTAGCATAGTAAAGTAAATAATTTAAGTATTTTTAACCATTGTTTTTAAAATGTGTTTTTTCGGATCTCCTGAGATTATTAACAGGAAAATTAGATTTAATTTTTATGTTGTTTTTTTTTTAATTGAATCATATGGTATCAAATTTAAAAATCTTTTTAAAAAATTTTTTTTTTTTAATTTTTTTTATCGGACCTCATATTCTAATCACACATTTTTAAAGCTTAACTATATTTTCAGGTATCCAAAAATGAAAAAATAAATCAAGACAGTTTCAAATTTGAAAATTGTGTTTTACCTCTTCCAAAAATTAACTTGTTGATTTAAAAAAAAAAGAAAATTTCAGTTTTTAGAATTCATCATTTCAATAATAATTATTACACAACTGTATTTAAAAAGATTTGTTTTTAACTTATTGCTGTCAAAAGTTTTGATTAAAGTGTATTTACCAGATGTAATCCAATAACTGTAGCGTAACACTAAGTTTCAATTAGAGAAAAGGTTATTAAATATTCCTAGGTTTCGAAAAAAACATTATAAAAAATCTAATTTTTTTTTGTTAATAATCTCAGGGATCCTTAAAAACAATAATTTAAAATACTTATTTACTTTACTATGCTATATACCATCACTTCATAAATTTTTTCAATTATAGTTAGATTAGCGACACCAGGTCAGCGAGATAGAGCCATGAATCTTTCTGGCTATGAAATATATACAGCTATTAATTGTTTGCTATGAATTGCTAGCTATTAACTTGCTGGATCCCATGGATGATATATATTAGAGAGATAAGCAATAATACTTGCACAACTCTACTTTTCTTATTGCATAATGCAATGTGAGGTTATCGGGTTGTTTACTGAGAAATGGAAAATAGCTTTCTGTAACTTGCCCAAGATACCATTATCTAACAATAATCATTGTAGCACAGTTTTACTGTACAGACAATGACAACTATCAGAAAACATACTTATGTATGTTTTCTGATAGTTTTTTTCACTGTTTTCCTGTTCTTATCAACATGAAACAGTGAAAAAAACAAATACAGTAATATCTTGATTAGTGCAGTTAATTCTTTCCCAAACTTTCTGTAATGTTCAAGTCTTATTATAAGTTAATGTTTTTTTCAGCTCCTACTTAGTTACATTAATTTGTACCGCAATACTGTACTACATCAAAACTGCACTATTCAAGGTATTGCTGTAGTTGATATGAACATTATTTAAGAAAGATTTTTTTTTTTCTTGAAGTAGATGGTGGTTATGTATCACATTTACCTATGTAAACATATCTTCACTACTTGTCAAAAAAAACATACAGAAATGAGTATTTTTATACTAGACTGTTTAGTCAAGTATAAAAATACTCATTTCTGTAGGTTTTCTTTTTATAGTAATGTAAATATTAAAATATATAAATAGGAATCATCTAGCATCTGTCTGATTTTGTTAATGTTTGTGCTGATGGGTAAAACTCTATATTGCCTCACAATAAGACACACTACAAATGTATCCAAATATGTATTATGGATAGGAGTGAAACATCTAAGGGCTTGAACTCTACAGTTTGGGCTGGAATGAGTTTGAATGGGTGTTTGTCTAAAAATATTTTTGTAAAATGAGTATGAATCTTTATATGTGCATGCATCTTGTAGACTGGCAAAAATGGTAACTGACAATGACTTCTTATGTTATATTCCTGATATGGCAAAGTGTTATTAATTTAAGACCTATAAATGGTCATTATTTAATGACATAGAAATCTAGGCTGGTATTGCATCTGGTAAATTGTTATAACCTGATGGTTTTGGGATCTCATGAAATGTTAACAGAAATACTTTGGAGGTGGGAAACATTACTGCTTGTAATTTGATATAAAATAGTCCCAGTCTGAATGCTGTTCTTTCTGGGTGCTTTACAAATTGTAAAAATCTCGAATGAGATTGGGTTAACTTGGTCCACTGCAGTAACCCATTTAGTCATAATTTAAGAATGTAAAAATTCTGAAATTCCCGAATTGAAGCTGGAGATAGGAAAATATATTCTTATGATTTACTGAACTTCACATAACGGATCATTTGAAAAATGTCGAAGCCATTCAATAACCAAACGTTTTATAAATGAAAAAAGCGATCATAGATCTATATTTCCAAAGCAGCATCTTAGCCAAGAAACAATCAGTTTATTGAAATAGTTCTTAACCCATAAGAACCTAGACCCATTTCTACTTGAAGGAACGTTATGTAGGATTCTGGATAAGCAAATTGACACACAGTAACATGACTGCACCAGGATGTTCAGTAGATGTCACTTAGTACATTTCATGAGTTAAAATCAAGGATAAAATATAATATTATATGAGAGACTGTGCAGATCAATTAAATTGTATGTGACACACGTGTCACAGTGGGTTCTTATGGGTTAAATTAAAACCAAGCCAAGCACAAAAGCCAACTATGATTCTTTAAATCAACTTAAATTTAAGGAAGAAAAAAAGGTTTACGGTTGAAACATTCTATGAGATTGGGTTAACATGGTCCACTGCAGTAACCCATTTAGTCATAATTTAAGATTGGAAAATATATTCTATGATTTACTGAACTTCACATAACAGACAAGTAGAAATAGCTTAAAGAAATTCTCTTTTTTTTTTTTTTTTTTTAATAAATATCCTGAAATAAGTATCCATTTTAAACAGCAAAATTAATTCAAGTATTTATCATCTCTATTCAATAATTATTGTATTTCTGAAAGTCTTATATAAATATTTATGCTGAAGTCTTTTATTCTTTTCTGTCTTTGCAGCTTTCATCTTGGCCATAACTCTTGCAGTACTTCCATTGAAAAAACTGGTCAATTTTTATATGTACCTGGTTAGTGCAATCCTACTTGTTGTTGGATATCATGTATCTTTCTCCTACGTGGAAGATGAGAAAGCTTCTGGCCTCGATCGGTCACCTTTCAATGACTTGCCTGATGACTCCTCACGGGTGCAGAAACTCCTTTTGTATTTGTGTGTCCAGTGGTTAATTGGGGCCCTAATTGCCTACTTGGTAGATATAAGAAACTGGACCAAATATCTAACTCTTGCCTTCTCCACTCCAATGCTTGCTCACCTGGCTGGTGTCCCTGTGGAAAACCTCAACTCTGTACACAATGTTGCCTCGACACTCATCATCTCTGTAATTCTTGTGCACCTCTTCAATGGCCTGAGCAACACGTTGGACTTTGTAAAGTCAGAGATTAAACGTATTTGGCAGATCATCAATGCTACTGGCTGGTTACCAATTGTGATAACCTTTTGGCATACCATAATGCTACCCACCCAGTTACTCCTCTTTTGGATGGTCTTGTTCTGTACCCAGCTTTACATCTACTTGAGTGCTGAAAATAACCCTATTATCCAGGAAGGTTGGCTTGTGATGGTACTGGCCAGCATTGGTGAATGTTGTGCTACCCCTGTTAGTCTGTTTGCTCTTTGTGTCACCATTTCTTATGCTTCTTATTATATCCTCACCCTTACCAAGCTTTATTTACAAGGGTGGGAAGGTGTTGGTCATGACAACGATGGCATGCGTGGCTGGACTGAGGGATTTACTATGCTGCTGATAGCTATGCAAACTGGACTCTTGGACTTGCGACCCTTACAACGCGCTTTCCTCATGAGCATCCTTCTTTTCATTGTAGCCTCTTCCCTTATTCAGTCGATGTACGAAATGGCTGACCCCATCCTACTCACCCTTAGTGCCTCTCGCAACGGCAGTATTTTCAAACATCTTAGAGCTGTGGTGCTCTGCACTTTTCTCTGGATTTTTCCACTTTACATGACTTATATGATTTGCCAGTACCTTGACTTAGACTTTTGGCTTCTTGTCATCATCTCCAGTTGTCTGCTCACATCTGTACAGGTCATTGGATCACTGGCCATCTATGTCCTCTTCATGTATGACTTTGTCCGCAACGAACCCTGGGAGTCTTTGGACGATGTCATCTATTATGCACGCTCAATGACTCGTGTGGTTGAATTCATTGTGGCTGTGTTTGTTGTATGTTATGGTGTTAAAGAAACCCTGTTTGGTGAGTGGAGCTGGATAAACTCCTCCATCTTGATTATCCACTGTTACTTCAATGTCTGGCAAAGACTGCAGATTGGATGGAAGAGTTTTCTGCAACGGAGAGAGGCCGTCAAAATGCTTGAATCACTGCCTTCTGCCACTGAAGAGCAACTGCTTGCACACAGTGATGTGTGTGCAATATGCTTCCAAGAAATGACCATTGCTCGTATCACCAAATGCAACCATTATTTCCATGGTCTTTGTCTGCGCAAGTGGCTCTATGTGAAAGATGCTTGCCCCATGTGCCACCAAAAGGTCTCGCCACAACTTTTAGAAACAGAACAAGCAGAAACTCCCGATTCCACTGAAAACAATGTAGAGCCTTCTACTGAAGCTGATTCAACAGTGTCTCCCTCTGCAACAAACACTGATGATACAGTTTCTGAACAAGTTTCCCCAGAGCTTCCAGCATTGCCCCTAGACACCTTGGATAAAAACAATTTCACTGGCATTGGAAACTCCATTAAACCATTGTCAATGTCTAAGACTGTTGCTACTACTGCTGAGCCAATTTTGGAAGGAGATAATACGAAAAATCCCAAACCAGGAAATGTCCAAACACCAGAGGAAGTGATTCCAGCACCTTGCAAGCCAATTAGTTCTGGATCTGCTGACGGCTGTGAAAGCCCAGTTGTCACGAAATAGAGAGAAAAGGAATCATAATACTAAAAGAACAAATGACATCAGCTTGATGTGGAGTGTTGCTCGGCTGATTGAGTTCGATCCTGCCTGGATATAATATTGTGGATTATTGTTTTGAACAAAAAGAACCTCAGCATTTTTTCTTTTCTTTTCTCCTATGATTTCTAGGGTCTTGCAATTCATTTTAATAGGTTCACAAATGTTGAAGTGTTTGACAGGATAAAGTATGCACGGATTGTTTTGACTTAGCATCACATTTATTTTGTTGGTTATGGCAGGTTTTGTCTCAAAAAAGAAATTAATTTCGCAGATTAACAGTCAAAAGATTTGGTTCCATTTACAAAGATATGTGCATCTCAGTTTTGTCAAAAGTATAATAACACTTAAACATTTATTGATAGCATTTGATAAAAAAAGATGCTATGTTAAGTATTAAATTATATGAAGCAACAACAAATCTTTAAGTATCTTAAGAATTACTAATTGTTAATAATTCCTCTTTGCAGCTGTTCTAGATTGTAGATAATTTTCATATATATACATCCTATGCACATTATTGAGGAAATTATGTGATTGTATCCATGGCTAAGTTATAGCAAAATAATTGCCAGTTTATAAATATTTTACTTGGGGAAACTATTGAGATAATCATAAAAACTTACTTTAAATTATCATTTAGTTCAATCTGTCATATGAATTAATCCCATTTCAAAATTTCAGATTTTGAAAGAGATTAAGATATTTTTTACTTACAAAATTTGTTGGGATTATTTAAAATCTTATAAATTTATCTGTTAAATAATTGCAGGTTTGACCATTAAAATGTATTGGCAACATGATATTAATAACTTCCAAATTTGATTGCATAATCGATAAATGTTATTTTTAAAGGGGAATAACTTTGCAAGTTACGTCCATTTGCGTTAAAGAAATTTTAAATTTTTTTTTGTTTTTAATACAAAACAGTGGCATGCAGAGTTTATGTAAAATTTAAGTGCAAGATTTTCCATATTTGAAGTAGCCTTCTAATTTCATTTTTTATGGAACATTGTTATAGATTTTTATTTTCTAGAGTTGACACTGGAAAAATAGCTATTCTTTTTATTTTATTAAATTAAAATCATTTTCTGCTAATGGAATAAGTAGTTTACTCATAACAATACCATCAGTTTAAAAAGTTAATATTCTTAGAAAATATTCTACAGGTGGTATTATATTGAGTATTAAATTTTTCCATCATCAATTATATCTCTTTGCTTGAATATTTGGATTTATTACTAATTAAGTCAGTGTATTGACTCCGAGCATATAAGAAAGTATTCATTTAAAGATATATACAAACATATTCCTTAACTGCTGACAGTAAGTGAAGAATATTCTTATCAAATCTTCGACACCTTTAACCATATATTTTTTCTTTAGGCGGTTTTATATTGACTACTCAATGGTTTCTTTAGAATTTTTATATTAGTTTTGAACAAAAAGTTTTGAATATATGACTTATTTCTCTTCAGGTAACTATGTAAATCACCTTAATTCATTGCAATATTAGGGTGGAATTAGTATATAAAAATCAGAAATACTTTTCTAAAGAGAAATAATGTTTAGTAAAATTCAGATATCGAAATAAAGCACTAATTTGAGCCATAAACTCAGGATGCTGTCAAAAAACAAACAACCATTTACAGTATTCAGTTTGTTTAATGTATTGGTAATCTAAGATGTTAAAATACATTCATTTTTTGCAAGGGAAGTTTGACTTTATTATAAAGGTAAGGTTTTTCCCTCAAATAATGTGCATGGTTGTGAAGGTATTTTACAATTTTTGATCTATGCTTAAAATTTGAAGACCCCCCCCCCCCAATATTGTTTTAAGGAAATGTTGTTGTTTTTTCTGCATCTGTGGAGATAAATAATTGAAATGATTTCTGAAAGGATTCTGGTGGAAATGTTCATCTAAAAATAACAAACCAAAACAAGATACTGCTATTTACAGAAATATAAATGGTAAAGGCACGGAAAATTCAAAACAATATTTATTATTCTATGATAAGAAATTGAAGTGTTATGTGAAGGCATTGTTTTGTATGTACATGTCAGTATGTTTTCACCATTCTGCAGGAGGTCTTTTTATTACTTGGGGACTGTCTTTAAAGTTGAATCACGATTGAAACAGAAGCTGTTTAGCCAATAAATTCCTCTTTCAACTGGAGGGACAAAGCCATACTGTTCCATTGATGGTTGGAATGGATCAATATTAATATTATATGAGTGAGGTTTCTTGGTTATACAACTTGTGTTAACTCAAATAATTGATAGAAAAACTAATATTTTTCAAAAAATCTTTTTATTTCATATGTAATTCATTAGTTTATTATTCATCATTTTTTTAGTATACAGATTATTTTTTCTAATTTTGAAAATTCGGTTACCCATTTAAAAAAATAACATTTTGAGTGTTTTCTTGGTTTTTAACATTGAGACATTTTAACTATTCCTTTTTATGATTTTGTGATATTTAATTAAGAACAGACTTTTATGTCTATTTACTAATGTAAAACAATACTTCTATTATCATTATAATGTATTGAAAATAAAAAAACATTTTTTTTAAGTTACCTTCTGTGACAAAATGTTCTTTAAGTGTAAAGGAAATTCAGATTCCAACTTTTTAATCTTTTTCTGATTGTATTTTAATTGATTATTGAAAAAATGTTTAGCCTATGCTTGTATTATATTTGTTTACTATTTTAAGCTACCTCACGTTTATGTTTAAATTTGAGTCTGATTTGTGGTTCATTTCAGCTTTTTAATGTTACTGGTGAAATTGCATTCCCTAAGTTGGTCTATGATTGCAGTTGGTTAGTGGGAAGATAATGATTTAGTGAAACTCTTATTACCCCACATCTGCTGTTCATGCAAATTATCTCACACCAAGTTGCTATATCAGTTTAGAGAGAAAGGGAGGGATCTTGGTTTTGTCAAAATAGCGGGTACACTTCAATTTAGAAAAACTTTTTGATTTCAATCACAAAAAGACCTAATCTGCTATTTACTAAGGTTTTTACCAATTGTATATTTTATCATTCTAGTCATTTATGTGAATAAAAGCAGCAGTGGTCTTAAGATTAAATCAGTTTTTATCTGCTAATAATGAATGTTTCCAAAATGATTATTTTTGAAGAGTTCATTTATAATATAAAAAATTGTTTGTTAGGGTAGTTATACCCAACAAACAATACAGGATGAAAATCTTTTTTCTTTTGAAATGTAAATTTTTATGTATATGTATGTATGTATGTATGTAAAGCTCCTATTTTGTACAGATACGTTCTGAGAAAAATGGAATTATAACAGGTGAAGCTCCTACTTCGTCCACTCCTTTTTTTTTTTTTGGAATAGCCTCGTCTAAAGTAGGAGCGGACGAAGTAGGAGCTTCACTTGTATATATACATACATTCATAAGAAAGTGTATTTGAATAACAACAAAAGAATTGACTGTTCATGTAATTTGAATCTTTGTCTACACTATCTTTATTTTATGGTGCTGATGTTCTATTCAAGCAAATATGGACAAGCTATCATATACTTGTTGAAGACCTTAGTCTTAGATTGGAACTCTACTTTTAATTGATACATTTTGTGCGTATGTGTCTATACCCGGCTTTTTCGAAAGTTTTCTTTGCGCCACTTCGCTTTTACGAAAGACCCACATTTGTACAGATTTCCCTCGTTATCTGAAATGGTGTAAAGCAAAGAAGCAATTACCATTAATTTGTATGGGAAAATTTTTTGAGCGTTCCCAGACCTCCAAAATGACTTTCTTTTATGTCTAAGGTCGGTTCGTTATCTGCTGTGGCTGTGCTTGAAATACGATAGTATGCTTGACTGCTTAGCCTCGTGCATTTTTCTATCCTACAGGTCTCTGTAGGATTTCAAACCTGCCCTAAACCTACATACCCTTTCAAAATCAGTCCTACTTTACTGCAATCATTGTAGCAGTGTCAATCGTAATGAAAATCTCATGCAAGGTTATTAGTTGGGTTTAGGAACAGTCAAAACAATTTCCCATATAAATTAATGGTAATTCCTTCTTTGCTTTATACCATTTCTGTCTACGAAAGGTTTTTATAGGAACGCTCTACTTTCGAATAGCAGGAGAAACCTGTATATATATAATGGGCATATTTTGAGCAAAGTTAGTGTTACAAAGTAACTGTATTTGAACTAAAATCAATGAAGATACAAAATGACTTGAATGTTTTATTTTCTTACGTTTTTAACACCCCTAGTTTATCATCCAGCTGGCAATTGTCATATCTGCTGCTGGATAACCAGAAATGTGTTTTCTATGAAGACATTGCTAATTTGTATGCCATTTTGATTGAATTCTCTCTTTCTTCTTCTGATGGGCAAAAAGGCATGAGTTAATGCAATAAAATATTTCAACCTTTATATCTTTATCTCTTTCTTTTTTTTTTCCTTCTTTTTTGAATGTGTAAGACATACACTGGACTTTCAATGTCCTGTCTGTGTTCTCTTATTGTTTAAGCACTGTGTTATGTTATGGGGTGTGATGATACTCCCTATATGCAAACGACTTGTGTGTTGCACTGGTGTGTATAGTTGGAACTGGTCGGATATCGTTTGATGTTCATTCTTCGTTTGTGTGCCGTGGCTTTTTGCTGAAAGGAACTGATAAGAAAGTCAACTGGTTCATTGAGAAAACTGAAGTCCGATTTAAAATATTATGTTCACTTTATTCGACTTTACTCGTAGCAACACTCGGGGAATCTGCACTGTAAGATACATGATACTACGCAATCTACTGTCAACACCCTTTGTAGGTTAAAGTTCTCATCCAAACAATGTCAAACAAAGTGCAGCTGCTACTGTGTTTCTCTTTTAAACTCTGTAAGTCGCATCTATCTCATATTTTTACACTTCACGTCAAAAAGCTGTGCAGCTCTAGAAGCACTGAGTTCGACTGACTGTGCCTCCTGTGGAGGGGGTAGGCGGGGCCGTGGACACAAGTCCTAGCTTTGGACAGCTTGTCCTGGTCTCTCCTCCTTGTATTTTCGCCTCTATTTATCGGTATGCCCATTTTTAACATTAAAACATTACATTATTTTTTTGTTTGCATCAGTAAATTCTTTAGCCGGATCCGCCAACATTTTTTTGTTATTCTAAATTCTTGTACATGCATTCCATAATCAGGATTCAGTCTAATTTTTTTGTTTGTTATTTTAACAAAACAAAACCCTCATTTTAATAACATTCCCTACTTTTCAATTTCAGCCAAATGAAACAATTCATTTTGTTTACCATTTGTCAATGTAGCCCTCATCCTAATTCCTGGCCTAACAAATATATTTTATATACACAGCATGATTTTGCATATACGCATTTAAACTTATTCTATATATCTATATTGCTACAACAGTATAGCTTTTAATAAACAAATCAGCATAGGATGTGAATTATCTGCTAATTTGTATAGTCTCATTACACCAACTTCAGCGGGATGCAGACATTACAGTATTATTGCAAAGTGTGGAGCCTACATCAAAATATATAACCATTTTGCAAGCTGTGTACTTATAAATACATTTTACATAAATAATAAATGTATACTTGTCAACTGAACTCATGGTGCACATGCTTTTGGTGTGTGACTTTTAACAAGAAAAAATACTATCTCTGGAATGCCCTTCTACAATGTTCTTTGCTACTACTAAGCCTATTAGTTGTTACCTTTTTGGATATGTGGGTGGCTTAACGGTTAACAATGAAATTGGCGAGCCAAGTTCAAACTCTGGCTGAGATAGTTTGTGCTCACTTCACACTAATGTCCTTGGGAAAGGCAAGAATATACCCCCCCCCACCACCAGATATGGATAAATAGCAAGGAAGATTGGGCTCTCTAGCCATGGTTGGCAACCAGTCTAGAGGATGGACAACTCTGATTCCAAACCAGGGAGTGGGGTCCCCTTAAAGACAGCAACGTGTTGTGGATGGGAGAAGAGTGCAGCATGACATGTAGAGCATCCTGGTCCGTCTCCAGCCATCCTTTGTAGCTGAATCCAAGCAGACACGGACGAGAGTGAGGGTGACAATGTGTGCAATTCTCCCTCACTATAATCCAAGTCGGTCA
>VCCN01003067.1:6022823-6034731 GCA_006491835.1 Architeuthis dux | reverse complement strand
AGGACAAACATGATAATAATGATGATGGCCTTTTTAAAATGTTGACCTATAGTTAATTTCTCCCATCTTTACTCCAGAGTCTAAACGGTTGATACAATGGGGTGAAAAATGCATTTAAACACTTGAAAAATGTTACTTTCAATAAGATGGTCATAACCATGACTAAAGGTAAGGAGCCCTCGACAACAAAAGAATGCAACAATTTTCTTGTAGTTTGAGCTTCCGGATCATTGCTAATGTCAGTATCACTGGATCAATTGGATAGGAGTGGGGAAAATCATACGATCCCAGAAACTTTCCTTGAAGTCTTGCTTCACATAGAATATCAGAATGAGCATTCCGAAAAAAGCAAAGGAAAGCCAAACTAAATCCAATGCCTACAACAAAAGGAGCTCCAGAAAGATTTAAAAGCTGCAAGAACATCAGTTGCCAAAAGGACTATCATTAATGAACTGCATCAAATTAGTTTAAAGTTGAACTTACCATATTAAACAAACTGTTTAATTCATTCATTTTTCCATTGAATTTAGAAAGTCCTACTGTCTCAAACATATGACAGGCGTTCCTAGTACTTGGGATGGCCCTGAATTGCAACTTTCAAAGGCAGCTGATCTGAAACAAAATTTCGAGTTCTTTAATGATTGTTTCTGGTTCATCTTTGTAATCAGCACCTCTCCCTTCTTTCTTTCTTTCTTTCTTTTCTTTTTTAGGATATTGTAGTAGTGTCAAGTGGAAATATTTTCTTTTAAATGTAAAACTAAAAGGGTGAGATGGCTGAGAACTTCTATACAGCCATTTTCTATTCAGTGCATCATGTTTTATTTTTCATCTAACATGAGAATGCAAGCTGAAAATTGGAATTGACTTACAAAGGATCAGTGCTATACTACTGTAAAAGAAATGATTCAAGCCAATATTCTATATGATACTGTAATCTGGTTATTTTTAATATTTAAAAAAAAATGTAAATATAACAAAACTTTTCATTATTTAATAATACTCATGCCTACAAAATGCTTGTGAGATGTTCATGTTCTAACAGTTAAGATGTTGAAAACGGACATTACGACTACTGAAGTGATTCAATTTGATTGGTTCAATTTGAAACTATGTTTGACCAATCAAAAATAATTTAATAATGCTCACACCTACAAAACGCTTGCGAGATGTTCTTATTCTAACAGTTAAGATGTTGAAAATGGCCTAAACAGTCATTAACATGTACATTAGAAGACATACACCAATACACAATACAGAACTATGTTCATAAAAACGTTAATTTTTAAAATTTAAGTTTTTTTAATGTTTATAACGTCTAGAATACTGAAATTGAAAATCTTTTTCAATATTTTTCATTTTCATAGTTTATTGAACTTTTCAATATGATACATTTATGCACTTCTCTTAAATGCTTGAATTTACATTTTGATGTAATTCATGAATCTACTTTATTTACCTCTGAAAACATAGTTGGGGAGGTATATGTATTCAGTCTTTCCGTCTGTCTGTCCTCATGATATCTTGAAAAGTACTCAATGAATTTCAATGAAATTTTGTGAAGTAACGGTAAGGAAGAAAGTGGTTAAATTTGGGACGGAACCAGCAATTATTTTTCAATTGAGATATATTTTTCCATTTTTTTTTCTTTTCCATATTTATGTATACACTCATGACTGTCCACATGATATCTCCAAAAGTTCTCTGAATTTCAATTAAATTTTGTAGAAGGGTGGGCAATAGGCTACGGAAGAATTGATTATATTTTGGGGTGGTTACATGCAAAATTACCTTTCCCTCTGTCGTAATTATATTCCGTAGCACATAATATCTCCAAAAGTTCATGTCTGTCCACAATATCTCCAAAAGTTCTTGAAGTATTTCAATGAAATTTTGTAAATGGGTGGGCAATAGGCTATGGAAAAAGTGATTAATTTAGGGGCAGATCCATGCACAATTATTTCCCCTGACAATGGCGTTGGAAGATGTATGTGCTCTCTTAAGTGCTTTCTGGTTCATAATCGTCTTTAGTTGTCCTTATTAATTTTTGACTTTTTTTTGTCTTATTTTTGTTGCTTTTTATCACAGTGCTGAGGTCATTTTTTACATCCTACTTAACAGTCAGAATGTAGTAAACAACCTGGAAAGTGTGATAAAAAGCAACAAAAATAAGATGAAAGAAAAACTAAAAAGCACTCAGAGAGTGCATATCTCTGCCAACACCATTGTCAGGGGGAGTAATTGTGCATAGATCCGCCCTAAAATGTATTCACTTCTTCTGTAGCCTATTGTCCAGCCTACCACAACATTTCATTGAATTTTGAGAACTTTTGGAGATACCGCATGGACAAACATGAACATTTGCCGATATTATGTGGTGTGGACATATAACTACGACGTAGGGGAGGTAATTGTGTATGGATCTGCACCAAAATTTAATCACTTCTTCTGTAGCCTATTGTCTAACTATTTCATTGAAATCTATTGAGTACTTTCAGAGATATCTTGTGGACAGAAAGACAAAAGCGACCGAATACATATACCACTCCAACTTCATAGACAGAGGTAATTAATAACTACATACTTTATTCATATAGAAAACCTACTCATTATAAAACTTATAATCGATGTCAGTGTGAACATATTGCAAATATTATTTATTTGGTCAAAGCTGAGGCATTGTGATGACAGGTTTGATCACTGTACTACCTTAAACATGGGTGTAAGAGATACATTGAATGGATGAATCCTGTCCCAAATGTTAAAAACCATGTTATTTTCTTTTAAATAATAGAAAACAGGAAAAACAGGATTGTTTTTGCTGTCTGGAATACCACTGAAACCCTAATTAATGCCTCAAACATTGTGGAATTATTTTTAGATTTAAATGAGCCAGTCTGTTTACACACCAAGAAGTTTTAAAAATAGAAGAAAGAAAGACAACCGGTCTGGTTATTCACTCAACTATCACGTGACCAACGCTTTTGGCAGCATGCCGTGGGTGATCAATTAAAAGATTGGAAAAATGGGTGATCAATGAATAAGTTACTTCTCTCGCTTTTTGTTGGGCAATGATCACTAAAAAAAAAAGTGTGAATGCTGTCAGACACAAACTAAGGGACTAATTCAGCATACACTTACATTGTAACACCCCCCCCACACACACACACAATTTTGAAAAAACAGAAATATGTTTAAAAAATATGAGTAAATGTTTAAATTCTCAGCCCTCTTTACACCATTTTGTGATTTTACAAAAAAAGGCGATAATCAAAAATAGAGTTCAGAATTTTTTTTTTTTCCAGTCATTACAGAGACAGCACATACCCTTTTCCTCTCTCTGTCCCCAACACCACAGTTTCCTGTTTCTTGTTTCTTCTACCACCCCAACCATCGTCACCTTTTTTTGGGTCTGGGAACGCTCAAAGATTTTTCCTATATAAATTAATGGTAATGGCTTCTTTGCTTTGTGCCAGTTTAGCTTGTGAAACCTTTTTTTTATGGGAACACTCTACTTTTGGATAGTTGGGGGAACCTGTATAGGGAAAATAGTAAAACTTAAACCTTTTTCTTGCTTTCTGTCACTCGCATTTGTATTTAAGTGTGTTTGTGTGTGTATGAGTTACAATTAATTACTGTGGATCGATCTCTTGGTTGACTTTTTTCTGTTAAAAGCTTTTGGAAACTGTCAACCAAAACTGTTAACATAGGTTGCTTCAGTTTTCAAGTTGGTCTGGCTGGCTGGCTGGCTATGTATGTATCATGTGTACAGGCCACACCAATGGAGCTAGAGAGCTGAAAATTTAAACATTTACTCCTAATTATGCCTAAAAAAATAAAAAATTCTCCCCCCTAAATAAGTTTTTAGTGGGGGGTTCAATTTGCAATATAAGTGTATGCTAAATTGATCCCTTAGTTTGTGTCCAGCAGCATTCACGCTTGTTTTATGAAAATTCAAAGTTTTTTAGTGATTGCACTGCGCAACAAACGGTGAGAGAAGTAATTTATTTACTGATCACCCCTTTTTTTAATTGATAACCCCATCACGGCATGCTGCCAAATGACGTTGGTCACATGACGGTTTCTATTGAGTGACTAATCAGACTTGTTTTGCTTAAGATTCAAGTTAAATTATCGAAATGTTGATTTCAATTCATCTTTGTCTCTACTAAAATCTAAAAAAAGAAATTACCAGGGGGGTTAGTTCCTATTAGTTTTACCAGTGGATTGCACCATCATCAAAAGAAATTCCTATTCTTTTCCCACAAATGCACGTAAAATGCGGTAGATTCTTAGTTTCCGTGCATGCAATGGAGATAACTCCTGTTAGCATTAAAATGAACTAAGGATTATCTCTCCATGAAAGAAAAACAGAAGTAAATACGTATCCGAGCAGTGTTGCGAATTTAGCGCGTTTCTTGTTTTGGCAGTGCAAAAAACGCTAAATTAATGTGTTTGCGCCTAAAACATTTTGGCCGTTTTGGGCCATTTTCTGGCTACTTTTAACCATTTTTAGCGACTTTTGGTCATTTCTGGTTATTTAAAAACATTTAGCGCTTTTTGGCAGTCAAACTAACGCGAAAATATTTTTTGAGTCGGCAACATGTTTTTATTTATGGGTGAAACGTTAAATGTTTGTATGGAAATAAAGTTGTTTTTATTTATTTTATTTGTGCGCCGTTTTTAACATCGAATGGGCGAGTGTGTGAAACGTTAGAGGTTTGTATGGAAATGAAGTTTTTTTTTGTTGTCCTGTTGTTGAAAAAGTATATATCAACAAATTACGTGACGGAGATAATCCTTAGTTCATTTTAAGGCTAACATGAGTTATCTCCATTTTACGCACGGAAACTAGGACTCAACCTGAAATACGAGAGAACACTTTTAATTACGATGTAAAAACAAGAAAGAAGTGCGAGTGACCGAGCGGTTAACGGCATGAGGTAATGAATGCAATAATATGGGATAGGCGATCCGAGTTCAAACTCCAGCTGAGTTCACTTCGCACTAATGCCCTTGGGTAAGGTATGTATTCATCTCCCCTCTTTCCAACACGTCATGGGCCAGCGTGGCAGGGTAAGGCCAATCACCTCGCCATGTCTTACATTATTTGGGGAAGGCCTATGTTCAACAATGGACCACAAAAGGCTGGTAGAAAAACAAACCCCAAAACAAGAAGGATAACTCTCAAAAGTATCCACATCATTACCTCCCTTTAGAATTAATTAAGTTAACTTGTCAGGGAATGGGTTTTTACAACGTCTACTTATGTAATGAGCGGTATGCCCTTTTCTGTAACAATTGACTCTTCCACTTAAAGGTAACAATGTTGCTGATACAAATGGAAACAATGGACTTTTCCACTCAAACGAGTTCAGTAGTTTCTTTCCTACGGTTGGTAAAAGATAAAACCTAACCTTTAAGCCTAGCCTTCATTTTCCTTAAGATCTCTCGGCACCGTATTTGTTATTGTTCTTACACTAGTAGTATTAGTAGCAGATATATTATTTATTTTTCGGAAATAAAAGATAACCTCCTGGTGAGACTCGAACTCGCATCCCTTTAAAATGAAGATAACTTTAATTTTGCTCTATGCGTGGGATTCTCGTTTCATATCATATAAATAGGAAAGAAAAACAATAAAAACAAATGGACATCAGAAATATACGTTAAGCTATAATTAAATGATGACTTTTGCTTTTGGCAGAAAGCGTAACAAGAAATCAAAAATATTAAATTGTTTAAAAGAGTGACAGTTAAAATGACTTGTGGTGAAAAGACAAAATACACTTTTTTAGTGCGAAGTGAACTCATTGTCAGACCAGTCAAATTGACTGAGCTTAAATTCGTTTTAAAGTGTTTATTGTCAAACACCAGTCTATTGGAGTTGACTTTATTCCACCCACGTAACAATAACAACAAAAACTAACAAGAACAATCCTCACCTAATTCATGGGAGTAAACTCTTCACTGTTTGTCTATCACGTCAAGTTAAACCAAACCGTGATTCTTAGGCGACTGTCTTACCAACTGAGCTAAACTGACACGTCTTATATATTTACGAAATTATTTATTATATATACAATACAAAAGTTACAAGAATACAGCATCCACATCATCACCTCCCTTTAGAATTAATTAATTATAACTTGTCAGGGAATGGGTTTTTACTAACGTCTACTTATGTAATGAGCAATGTGACCAGTGGCGATTCTACGGGAGAGGTTATTCTCAAAACAAAAACAAAGGGAGTTAGAATGGTATATTTCTTCGATGTTACCAAAAAATAAACGAAATCATTTCTTTTTTTTTCAACAAAAAAGAAAATCAAAAATTATTTCACATTAAATTTTTTTGTAATGGGAGCAAAAACATGTTTATATGAAAGAAGAAAAAAAACACATCGGAACTTCGATCTTACCCGCATTTAATAGCAATTTTCGAAAAAAGCAAAAAAGCAAATGAATCTGATTTTGATTCCGCGTACATTAACATTGATTTGAAATCACGACCACGTGATTCCTAGGCGACTCTCTGAATGCGGCTGTCAAGTCCAATTCTTGGGTCGCACACTTGGAGACAGTGGGGACACTGGATTGAGTGGCCACGGATGATGAGACCACTCGGCGCTAGTGATCCCATCTCTTTGGCTCTATTCAAATAGGCCACCTGTGTTATGCTGCACCATTCAGCACTGTCCTTAGAGATGTGAAACTGTCCACGCGAATCACGTGACCTGTCCAGCGGAGCACGGCCTTCAAGATCATGATCACCACACTGCTGAGGCCATCTATACCTAAAACCCCCGGGTTGGTAATCCCCTCCAGCTATCCGATTCCCATGATTGAATTAAATCGCATTAACAAAGCATCGAACTGTACTGGACCAGTACAGTTCGATGCTTTGTTAATGCAAATAATGAATGGGACCGGACCGGTCCCATTCATCTTGCAACGCATTGAAACAATATTTTCAGAAGTTCTAAAAAGACATTTTCCCCATCATTTTCTATGACTTCTTCTAATTTATTGCCAATCTTAGTTTAATATTGCACTTTGCTGAATAATAAACGAATAAATATTACTTTCCAATTTATTGTTGCACGGAGATACAGTTTGTAGATTCTAAATATACAGGTATACTTTGATTAGTACGGTTAATTCGTTCTAAATGTTTCTGTGCTGTTCAAAACTGCACTGTTCAAAGTCTTATTATAATTTAATGTGTTTTCTCTTCTTGAGCTTACACTTACATTAATGTGTACAGCAATACCTAAACCGTACTACATCAAAGCCCACACTAATAAAAACCGCACTATTCAAAGTATTCCTGAGCAGTAGATTTCTAAAAAAAAAAGATTGCTTAAGAAGCAGCAGGAAACAATGTTTCTCAGTCTGTTATGCAAACTGATAACAATTACCAAAGGACAATCTGGTTTGGCATATAACCCCCCCCCCTCTCTCTCTAATAAGATCACTGTCATATGATGATGAACAGGAAATATGCCATTAGTAATGCAGGAGATAGAAAATAATCGAATGGGTAATTCATGATTTGAAAATATTTTACAGTTTTAGCAATGAATCATTATTATTTTTAATTTTTTATGACTACCTTTCACCTTCATCGCAACTTTTGCTCAGGCCGATTAATCTCCAACAGCGCCGATCGGAAAATAAAGAACAAGCCTCGGGTGGGATTCGAACTCACATCCCCTATCCAGGGGAATGCCACTGTTTAGCCCGGCCCGCTTTACCAAATAAGCCACCGAGACTTCAACCGGAAACAGAAACTCGAATCACACCCTTAAACCCATCCTTTCTTTCGATCGTTTGTTTACATTCTGGTAGTTACAGTATTTAATGCATTTTCCCGTTTTTATTTTTATTAGATGACATATTATAAATCATTATTATTTTTAATTTTTTATTACTACTTTTCACCTTCTTGCTCGTTGGGGGGGGTAATCAGACTGAGTAAAAGTTGCAATGCGGGTAAACTAATAAAATCAAGATGAAGGTGAAAAGTAGTTATACAAAATTAAAAATAATAATGATTTATAATACTTCGTCTAATAAAAATAAAAAAGAAAAAAATGGACAATAGTTTTTCAATCACCAACAACGCAAGGGAGGTTACCGCGAATGTATTAACTGAATGTTGTAAGGGAGATAATTTATTCTTTTGTTGTTAAAAAAATCCAACATTTAATATTACACGAGTTGACCATTTAGTCTAATAGGAAAAGTAGGTCCACGGAACCCCCATGGATTCTTCCCCAATCTATTTTTTCTTAATCCTTGAAGTGTCTATTATGATTCTGCATGTTAATAGGCTGAAATAATGTCCCATGGGGTTCATTTGTAACCCTATATAACCCCTAGTGCGAACCCGAACCCGGACATCGAAAAGATAGAAAATCGCATAATCTTTCAAGTAAACAAAATACAGAGGAGACAAATGAACACATTTTCCCATAAAATTCCGACCTAAGGAATTCAGAAAAATGGTTACTATTAAGATTCAAACACATCTTGACTTTATTTCAGGACAAAAACAGCAAAGAATGTTGAGAAATCCGATGATATACTTTCATACATACACTAAATATCAACTTTTTGTCCTGCAAGCTGTTTTTTCTTAATCCTTGAAATGTGTATTTCAGGATGTTGTCACGAAACAGAAATAATGTCCAATACGGTTCGTTTTAACCTTTTATTACGCCTAGTGCGAACCCGACCCCGGACACCGAAAAACTGGAAAATCACATAACTTTTAAAGTAAACAACACACAGAGACAAATGAATACATTTTCCCACACATCTTTGGCTCATGGAATTCAGTAAAATGGTTATTATTAAGATTCAAACACATAATGACTCTATTCCAGTACAAAAACTGCTCGTCCTGTAATCTTCTCTGTTGGTACACCATTTAAATCCAAACCCTTATTTTGACAATTAATTAAGTTTTTAGTACCTTAAACCAGGCCTTCCCAAACTAGGGGTCGCGTACAAATTCAGGGGGATCGCGAGTGCAATGTAGAAATTTAAAAAGAATTTATATTCTAGCTTTAGGATCATTATTTGCTGGTTATTAAAAATCGTTCCAGTATTAAAAACATCGAAATTGCCTTGAGACCAACATTAACAAACATTAAACCAAGATTTGATTTGTTGTGCAAACATTAACAGGCACATCCTTCTCACTAAAGGTATTTTTTCTGTTTGTAATAAATGTATATTTAAAAATTGAGAAATGTTAGTTTTTATTGTTTTTGTAAACAAAACAAAATAATGAGGGCCGCGACAAATTTCTTTTAAATACCGGGGGTCACGATTCAAAAAGTTTGGGAATGACTGTCCTAAACTACTCATCATCACCATCGTCATCATCATCATCACTAGAGAGATGGTCAAAGTCTATATCTTCAATCTCCATCTCTTCCTCCTCCTCATCACATTCATACTCATCCACAGTCTCTGAGTTCCTGTCTGCGTAATCTGCATCCTATAGAACACGTTCAATCAGCAAACAAAATTTGACAGCAAAATCATAAAATGTATTTTCCGACCAATCAAAATGCACCATTGATGACCCAGTTTATGAACCCTTTCTCTGGAGCCTATCCTAGCTTTTAAAAACAGATACGCAAATAGAAAACGTCAATAGTTCTTCTGGGATGTCACTAAAGCCATTCACATCATTAAACCTATGATGAAACACACCAACACCATGATTCTAATAATTCACTCGAATCAACCAAACACTACCTTATCTCAGATTTGCTCATCAACTCAACACTACACATAAAAAAACTAATGCCAATTTTCAACTTAATAACTGTGTTTACATACCACATGATTCCTATTATCATTCATTATCTATACAAGCAAGATTGAAATTCAACAAATAACTTTATTCTCATTGATGAACACTCGAATACATTATGAACTATTATGAATTAGGCTCCATAGCTGCTCAACGCCATGACGAACCGCGCGAGACCAGCTGGCTTTTCCAGCGTGTGTCGATGGCAGTCGTCCGTGGAAATACGTTCTCCATAATGACTGCGGGAACAGACCGAGTTGTCCGTTAACATATTTTTTTTATTCAACGGTTGTATTATAAAATTTAAATATGCAAACGCCGACCCGTGACTATGTATCGTTCAACGATTTTTAGTGAATGCCAACGACATCTTGAAAGTCATATGAATCATCTTTTGAACGCCTTTCTATTTGGATTTAAAATTACGAAGTCTCATTTGGAACATATAGAAGACTGTTTACTTCTTATTTACATCAGCCCGTGTATAGATACATTATAATATTGTTTGTTAAATTCTTTATTTTTTATTTTACACTCAGAATTCCAACCGAGACCACCTTGGCAAAATTGTACCAAAAGTCTAAAATAAAACCATTATGAACTAGAAAGCACTCAGAGAAAAAAATGGATCAAAATCAGTTCATAAATAGTTATGATGCAGGAGAGGTAACTATAACAATCCTGGATCCGCCCCCAAATTTAATCGATTCTTCCTTAGCCCATGGCCTACTGTTCGACAAAATGTCATTGGAATTCATTGAGAATTTTTGGAGATATTGTATGGACAAATATGAATGAATACATAAATGAATGAAAAAAATGAAAACATATCTCTCAATCACAAAAGAAACCTTGGATCCTCCCCAAAATGTAAGCAATTCTTCCTTACCTCATGGCCTATCGTGCCGGAAAATTTCATTGAAATTAATTGAGAACTTTTAGAGATATTGTGTGGACATATAGTGGGAAGTAACTTCAAAACATTCCTGGATCCACCCCCGAATTTAATCACTTATTCCTTTCACTAAATTTCATTGAGAACTATTATATATATTGGATGTTGTAGACATATAGCTTCGTCGTCAGAGGTAAACAAACTGAACTCTGTTCAGATGACTATTTCAACCATGTATATAAAATAAAATAAATCCCTTGTTATTGTAAACTATGACAGTACCCGTTCCAAAGGTGCATGTTTGGATGGGGTCGGACTTTATGGTGTGTGGATAATTGTCATGTGAAATAATTTTCTGTCCGTCGTACGTAACTACGACTTCGAAGTATTTCGGTTACTTCTCTTCACTATTGCCAATTTAGATATTTTATATCTAAATTTATATAATTTTAAAGAGCGGGGGCCTAGGGAGATAATTTATTGAAACTATGAAGAAAGATCTATAATCTTTAATTTTTAAAATGTATTTCTATTAGATATTTCAAGAACCGCTGATCCAAATAACTTCAAACTCGACACTGTGTGCTGACTAATATACCTGTCGAATGTCAACTTCGTACAATGTCCAGTTGTCGAGTTACCACACTGCACACACACACACACACACACACACGGAATACAAAGATTTCTTCAATTGTAGTTAGATTTCACTACCTATTCAATCTTACCTTTTTTTCTATGGTTGATGCATAATAGCATTGCATGTTTTGAATGTCATAGTTTACAACTTCACAGTACACGTATACCCAGCTTTTAACACTTGTCAGCAACCAGAGAGCGTCTATACCAACAATACACAAATAACCTGTCACGCTTACTCGCTTGGCAGTGTACACGAAGAAATAGATAACTTCACACCAGATGATTAATATACCTTTCAGGGGCGGATTGGGCTGCCGGGACACCGGGCAAAATTGGGGTGGGCCAGTGAGTCAGTGGGCCGGTGCCGGCTGGCGCTTAATCAATAGGCCGATAACCTGATTGACCTCTCTAGTTTCAACACTATTATGTACTACTGACCAACCTACTGCACTCTACATTAGTTATAGCTGTCTGTATAATGTATATCTAATTTTATATCGGAAGTTGTCAACTGTATAATCTAATCGATGTCCAGGCCCCCAG
>VCCN01003067.1:5781586-5795700 GCA_006491835.1 Architeuthis dux | reverse complement strand
ACTACTACTACTACTACTACTACTACTAATAATATCATCACCTCTTTAAAGAACTAAAGAAATTATGAAACATGAAGATGACAATTGTGCCCATCGTTGTTGGAGCTAGCAAAAATGACGGAGGAACAGGAAATCCGAGGAAGAATCGAGACTAGTGAAAACAGGTAGAATACTGAGGAGAGTGCTGGAGTATTGAGGAGACTTGCTGTCACTCAATCTCCAGTGTAAACCATTAGTTTCAAATGGTATTAAAACTCAATGAGTGCAGTAAATATGAAAGAAATCAGGGAGAGAATGATGCAAAAGTGTCTACATCCCAGAGATTATATCTGCATGATTTATGTAAAAAGAAGGGACGAAGAAGAGGACAGATCAGAACTAAAGAATGTGTTCCGTCAACTGTAATAGGACTTACGAATTACAACAATACATATCATGACAACCCCTCGAAACAGCAAATCAATTGATAAAAGGACAGCAAAAGTGAGATACTTTAGAACTTTGAAATGTAGACGGATCACCATCTCCAGGCCAGGAGGTTGAACATAATTGTTGTAGACAAGGAAAGGAAAACCTGCCAAATGTGGCAGACACCAATGTGAAATAAATCAAAAGAGAGTGAGCAGATAAATAACTGTAAAAATCGTGTTCAAGAGCTGCGACAACTATACAATATGAAGGCGGCGATCGGACTGATCATTAGAGAACTGGTAACGGTAACCAAGGACCCTCGCAAAGAGATTGAAAGGATCACAAACCCGAACTAGAATGGAAACGATTCTGACTACGACACAGTTGAAGTTGGCAACAACATACCTGTCAAGTTTCAATGTTGAAAATGAGTGAGAATCGTACCCGCTCGGAAAGGGGGCTGGGGCACACCCCACCACCAACTTAAAACGTGTTTCAAAAGTTCTGGCAAAATAATGTGAGTTCCTAAGTTCTGTAAATACATGAATGAAAATACTGAATACATTGTTGAACTTACGATGTTTCTCCTAGCATGTGTATGAATGGAATGAATAGACCCTTTCGGCGTGCGGCACAGTCCTGCGGTAGCAATTCTGGGCACGGTTAAAATAACTAACCAAAAGATTCACACTTTTATAAAAATTCACTTTTTATAAAATTTCTAACCTTTCATAAAATGCGTGAGAATTCTCCATTAATGCGTGAGACCGTGAGACCGTATCAAAATGATTGACAGGTCTGCAAGAACAATGTTGGCGATATGAAGATACTTGCTGTCACTTGATTCTTAGCAAGGGCCACTAGATATCGATTTATCTATCTAGAGACTTGCCTAGTTTGAGATTGTAGCGTATTCATCACCGGTGTCTGTTGTCGATGTTGGAGCGGAGGTAATGTTAGGATTCCAAATATTGATTTTTGAGATTGGTAGGTTCTTCTAAATTGGTACATTGGCACGTCATAACATTCCTACCATACCAGAGGGTCAGTAAATCAATGTGCTTGTAAAATCTATCTATCTATGTTGTTTAATTCAGTCTTTTTATATCTATCAACTTGATTTATTCTATTCACTTAATATTCGGCCCTGTCGGCTGGGGCCTAGAATACGCCGACTGCATCCCCTACAGAGTCCACCCCAGAGTCCATCCCCGAACAGGGTCCACCTGTTCTTTCACCAAAGTCGCAAGACTCACCAAAGACTCACCAAAGTCGCAAGACTTTCCGAATTTTAAACTGATTTCGGCATTAAATGACCTATCAAGTGTTGATATGCCGCTAAACAAATCAATCAATCAATCACTTAATATTGTAATCAACAAAATCTTTGTATAAAGGAATAAGGAATAAAGAAACGAGCGCCGTGCGGGGATCGAACAGCGTCCACCTTGGAAGCAACATATACGCGGTCCGGCTATATACCAACTGAATTAACGGTTAATAATAGGTTGCTTCCCAGGTGGAGGCAGGTTCAATCCCCGCACGGCCCTTTCTTTATTCATTTATACGATTTAGGCCGCCCGTTTAGTAATCGCTAACACCGATTCCGGGCTGATGTGGGATCTCAATTAATTATTAATTAATTAATAATTGTCTTTATAATTATCATATTCTGTCGGATACAAATTTATCCATTCCTTGATTTCATGGTCATCCATATTTAGCTGTCCCATAAAAGCTCGTAAATTAAAGCAGGCTTTCATCACTTATGAAACACTTGAAAGGAAACAGACACCCAGTGTAAGCAAATGTATTTTTCAATATTTTTTTTTTTCAAATCCTAATTTAATAAATGGTAATTTATTTTGGAAGATTTTTAATTACAGAGATTACATTTTTCTGTAAGCAGACATAAATTATAGCGTAATCAAAATAGTTTTGGATGACAACATTTGATATGGCTAAATACAATTGAATTAAAAACAGGTTAAAATCTGCTTCAAG
Organism: Architeuthis dux; assembly: GCA_006491835.1. Taxonomy (NCBI): domain Eukaryota; kingdom Metazoa; phylum Mollusca; class Cephalopoda; order Oegopsida; family Architeuthidae; genus Architeuthis; species Architeuthis dux. The sequence goes on along the minus strand of VCCN01003067.1, from coordinate 5,793,285 downwards.
TACGCAACAGTATCTTTAAAAAAGTTTTTACTACTAACTCAATGCTATTTTCTCGCAAATTGAACTAAAACTAAAACATGAAAGAAGATATTATAATTATATCAATACGTTTTGAAATTTTCATAAAAAGTCTGTGATCATTGCTACTGATTGTAATCTTTTTGGTTCCAACCTAGTTGAGATGAGCAACATAGAAATTATACCATTTTATTCAGTCATAATTTGGGGATTTGTATTAAAAATATGAAAGGTGTATCTGGCCTACACACTATAGATATAGATGTATTAATCAGGGGGGATCAGTTTATCATGTAATACCAATAGAAAACCGATCCCCCATTTATGTCCACAGACATCTTACAGCAATATGTATTAATCATAGGGGGGATCAGGTAATCCCTTAATAACAATAGAGAACCGATCCCCCACTTTATGTACAGAGACTTCTAAAATCGGCTTTAAGTACGCAATTTTGTTTCGTTTTTTTACCATTTTATTCAGACATATTTTAGGGTTATGTGTGCAAAATATGAAAAGGTTTAGCTAGATATAAACAAAAATATAGTGTGACAAATTTAGCATTAAAAAGCAACAGATACTGAAGTTTATATGTAGAAATATGGATATATTTATTATGGATTGGGGGATCAGTTTATTACTTAATAACAATAAAATACTGATCTCCCACCTTACATCCACGGATATCTTACGTTAACCCTTTATGGTGCAAGTATACTATATATAATCACCTGAGGAGCCGTCAGCCACATGCAAATATTGTAGCCACACAGACAACCTAATCCGCACCAATATGGTCTGCAAGCTTTGCAAAGTACACTCGTGCTTGAACAAAGACAGAAACTGTTTTGAGGCATGCCCCCCCCCATTATAATTGCCTGTTTTTGGCCCACACAATACAACTTTTAAATCAACCCGGAGGTGTTATTTTTTGTCAATATCAATTTTTGGTATCTATTATTTATATTGAATGTTATTCATTAATTCTATGTTTTATTTAACTTTCTATTTTAATTTTTAATTTTTTTATATTTTCCATTTTTGGTCACTTTTTGGGCGAGGCACCATATATGATCACTTCATCAGAGGGGGCTTTGCCCCCATAAACGGAAAGATTTCAGAAAACTTGCAACTGAAAATATCTTGCATTTAGGTCTAGTTTAACATACAAAAAGGTTGTTTTGATATCTAAAATATTTTTAGGGGTGCCCTAGAAAGTGTTAATATATATTATTCATGGAGGGATCAGTTTATTACACTAGAATACTACAATAGAAGACCGATCTCCCACTTTATTGATCCCGCACTTATCGTACAGAGATTTTAAAAGTAGCCTATAACCTGCTTTAAGTATGCAATTATTTTCTCTTTTAATACCATTTATTCAGACATATTTTGGGGCCATGTGTGCAAAATATGAAAAGTTTAGCTGGTCTACACAATTAGATATGAACGAAAATATAGCGTGACCAATTTACCGTTACAAAGCAACATACACTGAGATTTATATGTAGAGATGAGAAAAGCAAAATCAGAACAAGCTTGGTTGCTGCAAGGTCAAACTCCACTCCTACTTCTATTCCGACTGAAGATTACTGCAACTTTTTTTTATTGTATATATAATAAATAGATGGGTTGATACGCAACACTTGTTAGTTTGGCTCAGTCGGTAAGAGAGACGTCTACAAATCACTTGGAAATGTTAATTTTATAAATGTATTTATTCATTAGAATGAAATAAGCCATTGCGTATTTGTAACATACATTTTCGTAGGTGAGACATGTCAATTTAGCTCAGTCGGTAAGAGAGTCGCCTACCAATCAGTTGGTCGTGATTTCAACTCACGGTAGGGGAATGTTCATTTTACATATTGGATTTGTTTAACGTGACGGCACAAACAAACTTGGTGAGGATTGTTGTTGTTTTTTTTTTGTTACGGTAGAAAAACAAAGTCAACTCCAGACTTGGACTGAAGTTTGACAATATATAATTTTTTCTGTCTAAGTTCGACTCTCCGGTTAGCGCCAGGGGAACGTAATCCGCATATTCTATTAAACTGGGCACTAACGCACCGACCATAATCAACCATCCTATAATGAAGATAAAAAACGTAGACAATATGTCGACCCTTTTTTATTAACCTTAGTACTTTGGTGATAAAAAGCGTAAGACGAGTCCAAACTGGCGCGATCCTGCGATTTATTTTTTGCTTAAAGTATTCAACAACTGGCAGTCTTGCGATAGCTCTTGTGTCATTAATAAATAAAGCTGAAACACCAAACGTCAAAAGCAATTAACTCTTCTGTCGGATAATGAGAAATTGCGTCAAGAGAATCGCAAGTCTCCTATAGTAAGTGCAAAGATTGAACAAGATCGGATAAAAAAAAAAGAATAGGCTTAAAGTTATGAATGCACAGGACACAGAGTGTCATCAATACAAAAATCTATAATAACTATAATTATTATTATCATCATCATTATTTGTGTTTGTATTTCAACACCGGTGATATCTAGTGACTATCGTTGAGGACCAAGTAACAGCAAGCCTGTAAGGTCAAGTAAAAGAAAATCATTGAAAATCTCCAGAAGCTCTTCTTGGTATTTTCGTTGATTTCAGCAGTACTGTGGTGTGAGTGAACCTCTTAACCCATAAGAACTCACTGTGATACCGATGTCACATACAATTTAATTGATCTGCACAGTCTCTTATATAATATTATAATTTATCCTTGATTTTAACTCATGAAGTGTACTAAGTGACATCTACTGAACATCATGGTGCAGTCACGTGACTGTGTGTCAATTTGCCTACCCAGAATCCCACACAATGTTCCTTCAAGTAGAAATGGGCCTGGGTTCTAATGGGTTAATTGAATCACCGATTTCCATGTTTTCCAATCTCTTTGCAAGGGTCTTCTGTCCGTTCTCAGTGTTCCACTGATTATAGGTACGGCTCTCTTCAGCAAGATATTGATAAGTCTTTTTTTCACTCTTCTGCAATCTCCCCCCAATAGTTTGCTGGAACAGCTACAGTCACAGAAGTTCTGTTCTTTGTCTACAACAATTCATTCTGGTAAAGAAAGAACTTCCTTAATAGTGAATGTAGCTGTTCCAGCAGACCAAAGAGCGATATTATTATTTTATTTTACTCGTTAAGTTTTACACCAGTACTATCTGGTGGCTTTCACTGGAGATCAAGTGATAGCAGGTCTCCTCAATACCTCAGCACTCTCCTCAGTATCTAGCTGATTTTAGTAATACTGTCATCTGGATTGTTTCGATTCTTACTCGGATTTCCAATTCTTCCAATCTCGTTGCAAGGCTCTTCCGGACAGTTCCGAGCGCGCCATGATGGGTGCAATAGTCATCTTTATATTCCACAATTTGTTCTACATATTTAACATGTTTTTATGGTTACTTGTAAGGTTGTTTATACAAACAAAAAAGACTTTTCTGATTACAGCAAATATAGAATCTCTTCAAACCTAAAATAATGCAGCCATATCCAGATATTTTGCAAGCTTCTCTTTCTTTTTTCAATTTCACTCTGCTGTCTGCTGGAAGAGCAGTATCCACTATCTGACAGATATTTTGTCCCTTGTTCACGCTGTCTTGATCTGGTTTCTTGGCTTGGACTGAATGATCCGTTTGCATTCTAAAGTCTTATAGGATGTTACTTTTTTGTTTTCCAGGTTTGTGCTTATACCATTGGTTTGCATAGTCACATCCACGTCGCTTTCACGATTCCCAGTGATTAACTGTTCCTACCCAATTATGTCGCCGATCATCGTGGCACAGTAGTAGAGTGCTCGCCTCCGGTTTGGTAGTCCGTGATTCAATCCACCGCCGAGTCATACCAAAAACATTTAAAATGGTACTTAATGCCTCTCCGCTAAGCACTCAGCACAAGGACAGTTCGTACTGTCTGTCTTTTGAAGTTGTGTTTCTTCCCATTCTTTGGCTTCTCGGAGTTTTCTGCCTTGTGTAGTCCCCTTTCCTGCTTACTTCTATCATGTATATTGTTATTATTGGTAGCAATAGTTGTATTAGTATTAATTGTATTTGTGTCTTTACATAACAACAATCTGTTGGCAATCACTGGGAAATGGATGATAAGTTTTCTCAAATCACCAGAACTCTTCCCAGTATTCTCTCTGACTTTAGAAGTGCTGGAGTTTGAATCGTCTCAATTCTTCCTCGGATTTCCAATTTTTCCAGTCTCCTTTCAAAATTATATGGGACCATTCCAAGTTCCCTTATGATTATGGGTATAACCTTTATCTACATGGTATACAATTTCTGCTGATCTAGAGCAAGGTTTTGATATTTATCGATTTTCTCACTCTCCTTCAGGTTGACCCTGTAAAATCAAGTCTGGTTCTTTTTCTTTGTTTACAATGCCGTTCTTTATTCTCTGTACTCGTTGAGTTTTCACACTAATATTGACTGGTGGCTTTCGCTGGAGATCACGTGACAGCAAGTCTCCTCAATACTTTAGGAATTTCCTCAGTATTCTAGCTGATTTTAGTAGCGCTGTCGTTTGGATGGTCTGGATTCTTCCCCGGATTTCCAGTTCTTCCAACCTCTTTGCTAGGCTCTTCAAGACTGTTTTCTGGGCTCCGACCATCATTGGTATTGGTACTGTCACCTTCATGTTTTCTGGGCTCCGACCATTGGTATTGGTACTGTCACCTTCATGTTCCATGTTCGACCATATAATCTACCATAATGATTCGGTCATAAAAAATGACACAAACCGGATGCTGTCCTGTAAAGAGAAAAAAATAAGATACTTTGAAATATAGACGTCTCCCTCTATCCAGACCAGAAGAACACAAAGAAAGGACACTTGTGGGGTTCTTCTACAGAACCATTTGAGAAGAAAGAATAATAATTACAAAAATAAGCAAATATGAAAAAAAAGCTGCGGAAATTGTGGAATATGAAAACTGAAGCAGTAAAATCTCTCCCAATGACCCTCGTAAAGATATTAGAACAGTTTGAGAATCGAGGAAGAATTGACACTATACAATGTACTGCTGGAGTTTCTACGATTACAGACAAAAGTGCAAAAGTATTCAGAAAACCTGTTGTCACTTGATCCCTAACGATGGCCAGCACATAATTCTCGTGAGAATAATAATAATAATAATAATAATAATAATAATAATAATAATAATAATAATAATAATAATAATAATAATAATAATAATAATAATAACAACAACAACAACTTGTGTAGGCTGTTAAGTGGTTGGTGTAATTTACATCCACTTAACAGCCTACACAAGAAACCACCTAATCTAAACACCCAGCACCCTACCCACTTTATAGCTCATACACATATCCGCTTAATCTAAAAACCCACACCACAACCCAGGGACCCATAAAGAAATTTCAACCAAATAAACCAGGCCACCTAGGCATACGGAACAGCCTTCATTTCATTTCTACTACCGGCATGGATAGTCGTACTTCTTTGTAATGTTAACATTTCTTCTGATGAAGTCGCTCGCAGGTTTATCTTCACGATAATAAATATGTTTGAGACGTAACACGCTTTTCTCAATCTTTCTTTTCCACATTGTCTAATCACATCTACCATTCTGTCGGATTCCCTTACATCCACATAACAAACACACACACACACACGCATATATATATATATATGAAATCAAATGATGGATAATTTTATATCCGACAGAATATGATAATTATAATGACATTTATTAGTTGAGAACCTATATTTCGCTCAGTCGGCAGAGCAGAACCTTCCGGGGTGGACGCGGGTTCGATCCCCGCACGGAGTTCGTTTCTTTATTCACATTTATGATTTAAGCCTCTTGTTTGGCAGTCGCTCACACCGGCATTATAATTAGCATATATATATAAGTGCATCTAAAAAAATTAGAATATCGTGGAAAGGTTAATTTTTTTCCGTAATTTAATTCTTTTGAACTGAAACTTTCATATATTCTAGATTCATTACACATAAAGAGAAATATTTCAAGCCTTTCTTTTGTTTCAATTGTGATGATTACGGCTTACAGCTCATCTATTAGAATATTTCATAAGATTTGGGGTTCAGGTCAGGCGAGCTGGCTGGCCAATCAAGCACAATAATACCATGGTCAGCAAACCAAGTACAAGTAGTTTGGGCACTGTGTGTAGGTGCCAAGTACTGCTGGAAATCAGCATCTCCATAAAGCTTGTCAGCAGACGGAAGCATGAAGTGCTCTAAAATCTCCTGATAGACGGCTGTGTTGACTTTGGACTTTATAAAACACAATGGACCAACACCAACAGATGACTGTGGAAACTTCACACTGGACTTCAAGCAACTTGGATTCTGTGTCTCTCCACTCTTCCTCCAGACTTTGGGACCTTGATTTCCGAATGAAATGCAAAATTTACCTTTATCTGAAAAAAGGACTTTGGACCACTGAGCAACGGTCCAATTCCCTTTCTCCTTAGTCCAGATGAGATGCTTCTGACGTTGTCTCTGATTCAGGAGTTGCTTGACACTAGGAATGTGACACTTGTAGCCATATTTTCTGGACACGTCTCTGCGTGGTGGCTCTTGATGCACTGACTCCAGCCTCAGTCCACTCCTTGTGAAGCTCCCACAAGTTCTTTAATCGGCTTTGCTTGAGAATTCTCTCAAGGCTGCGGTCATCCCTATTGACTTGTGCACCTTTTCCTACCATACTTTCCCCTTCCAGTCAAGTTTCTATGAATATGCTTTGATACAGCACTCTGTGAACAGCCAGCCCTTTCAGCAATGACCTTCTGTAGCTTATCCACCTTGTGTGTGTGTGTGTGTGTGGGGGGGGGTCAATGAGTGTCTTCTGTGCAGCTGTCAAGTCAGCAGTCTTTCTTACGATTGTCATTGTGTGGACTGAGAAATTCATGGTATTTATACTGCATAAATAGTGATTTACTCAAACTAGAAATGGAATATTCTAATATTTTGAGATACATATTTTCTATTTCTTTTAACTGTTGGCCGTAATTATCAAAATTAACATAAAAGAAATGCTTGAAACATTTAGAATCTGAAATAACTGACAGAAAATATTGAACTCTTCCACGATATTCTAATTTTTTTAGATGCATAGTTAGAAACTTCAACCAAAACTGTCAACAGAGGTTTCTTCAGTTTTTAAGTAGGTCTGGCTGGTTATGTATATATGTATCGCGCATACTTGAGGGCTGAAAATTTAAACATTTACACCTTATTATGTCTAGAAAAAAACGTTGATTTTGTTTTTGGAACATAAGTTTATACTAAACTGACCCCTTAATTTGTGTCCAGCTGCATTCACACTTATTTTTTTGGAAATTCGGACTTTTTTTTAGTGATCACTGTCCAACAAAAAGCGAGAGACGTAACTTATTCATTGATCACCCCTGTTTCCAATTTTCCAATTGATCAATACGGCATGCTGTCTGAAGACGTTGGTCGCGTGACGGTTTCTATTGAGTGACTAACCAGACCTGTTTTTTTAATTTTTTATTTTGAAGCTTGAACACTGCGTACTGATTCATAGTGTCCAAGCTTCAAAATAAATTCTTTTAAAAACTGAGCATTGTAGCTCTAAAAATAATGAAAATATCAATTTTTTAAAAGTGGTGCGTTGGGCACTTATCATGCACCACGATATATTTATATATGTGTGTGTGTGTTTACTACGTTTAACATTGTCTGGCCCCAAATCACAATAACAAGTTGGCATATTTTACATGTCCTCCATCTTGAAATCTTCATCCGGAAGGAATTTGTCAAATTTCAGCTGTAATCAGAGAGAGAGAGAGAGAGAGAGAGAGAGAGAGAGAGAGAGAGGGGGGCTCCTGTACAATGTTGTCAACTTAGCCCTTTAAGGGTTAGCATATAGTGCCATGTACTGCTTTCTTTCATATTGCTATTACAGCCACAAATGAAATCTTGAAGGTATACCATTTTTAATGGCTTTTGGAACACTAGCGTTTTTAAGGTATTTTACCAATTTACAACCATAATCTAATCAATGTCTATATTATTTATGTCTGTTGACAGTGAGACGGAAGTTGTTTTTTTTTTAATGACGGTGACTGGGATAGTCCTCCTTCTTGAATGTTCAAATATGGCAACCGTAGGCGTACGAGCCAGGGGACGGAAAAATCAAGACCTTTACCCCCCCCCCCATTAATTATAGGGGCACCCCGAAATAAGACCACCCTGTGACGATCGAACTCACAAGCAATGGCTTTTGAGATTACCTTGCTAATCATCGCTCTATTGCAGATATCACTTAATAATATTTACTCAGGTAAGATTAGTCCAACACAGGGCAACAGTAGTGGATAAATCAGAGACTCAAACTCACTAGAAATAAATTGTTTGACCATCTTGCAAACTATCATTCTTGGACAAGTATGTATAGAAATGTGTATTTGTGCGTGAACGTTGGTGCTAACCAGTGAGGGAAATGGGTTTGTGAACTAGGTATACGTTAAGGATGGATTTTGGATTTATGGTATGGGATCACATAGGGGTCCATCGAGGACCGAAGTGAACCCGTGCAGCTGGGGGTTTCAGGGCACTGTAAGCCCCCGTGGGTATTTATTTATTAAAAAAAATAATAACCTACACTGGAATTGAGAAGTAGATATACGCCGTACCTCCGTGTACTCACCCCCATTTTCACCTCTGGTGTTAACTCACATTTCTCAGTGAAAAGGAATTGCCATTTTATACCGTTCGATAATCTACTTCGTACGATAAATATATCATCTAAGGCATTTTTGATAGAGTGAAGATTTTTGCCCTGAAGGGTGGAGGAAGCAACTTTGGTATCTTCATTATGTATAGAAAGAAAAGCTGCTTCCTCTGCGGGCGACAGAATGCTTTCCAGCAAGTGAATGGTTTGTGTTTTTATTATTAAGACTGCTGTCAGTTGGGCATCGGCTGATGTTACGCTTCCTGTCTGTAGAACATGAAACGGGCAGATGAGTGAGAGGAAAATAGGTAAATCAGGAGAAGAACGGTAGAGATTCTCAGAGAGAGAGAGAGAGAGAGAAAGAGAGAGAGAGGGGGGATGAATTTGTGCAATAAAGAAAGAGAGGGCAAGACAGAAAGAGAGGGCAAGAAAAGGAGGAAGGCACGAGTGAGAAGTAGAGTAGTTGATAAGGAGAATAAAAGAAAGAATGTGTAGAATGAAGGTGGAATACAAAATAAAAAAATTCATATGTGAGGGAGTAAAAAAAAGATGACAGGTCTGGTTAGTCAGTCAAAAGAAACCGTCTTTTGGCAGAATGCCTTTTTGGGGGTGCTCAATTAACAAATAGGAAAAAAGAGACGATCAATGAATAAGTTACTTCTCTCGCCTTTTGTTGGGCGATGATCACTAAAAAAGTCCGAATTTTCAAAAACCAAGCATGAACACTGACGGACACAAACTAAGGGACCAATTAAGTATAAACTTACCTTGTAAATTGAACCCCCGCTAAAAACCTATTTTTATAACTCCATTGGTGTGACTTGTACGCGCGAAACATACATAGATAACAAGCCAGTCATACAGCCAGACCCACTTAGAAACTGAAGAAACCTATATTGCCAGTGTTGGTTGACGCTTTTTATCGCAACTTCTCAGACCGCCATCCTGCGGCTGTCAGTCAGCAACACGGATCGAAAATAAAGAATAGGCCTCCGACGAGACCCGAACTCACAAGCCTTTTCCCTCGGGAAACCTGCCTTAACGCCACAGCTGCCTCTTACCGATTAGGCCACGAAGCCAACAGGCTTATTCTTTATTTTCGATCTGCGCTGTTTACTAACGGCCGTAGAGTGAAGGTCTGAGAAGTTACAACAAAAAGCAACTGACAATAAAGATGAAAGATATACTTGTCTAAAAATTAATAAAAATGAACAATTCTTCATCTAATAATACATGTATGGCCTTGTCGGCTGGGGCCTAGAATACGCCGACTGCATCCCCTGCAGAGGGGTAAGACCCCTACCACCCCAAACCCCCCCCCAAAAAAAAACAGGGACCATCTGTTCTTTCACCAAAGTCGCAAATTAACTCTAGTTAAAAAAAAACCCCAAAAGCTCCGACTTTCGGAATTAAATGACCCATCAAGTGTTGTTATGCCGCTAAACAAATCAATCAATAATATATTTAAGATAATATTGCTACTGATACTACTAGCGTATGAGTGTTCGGAAACAATAAAGAATGGAAGTCATACGGTTATAATTCTGTAGCCAGTTGCCTCCGTGACCTAATCGATAACGCAGTTATCAGGCTAAGGCAGGCTTCCCGACGGAAAAGCATGGGAATTCGAATCTCGACGGAGGCTTATTCATTATTTCCGATCTGCACTACTTACTGACGGCCGTAGAATGATGGTCAGAGAAGTTGCGACAAAAAACATATAAAATTAAGATGAAAGAAATACTAGTTGAGAAATTAATGACAATCTGCAAGATGCACTCGGAACATTAAGCGTAGGGCACAGATTAGAAAGCAAACACTGATGTAAGAAATATCCATTAATCTATCTTCGTACACGTACGTTCATATACATGTTTGCATTCCTCTCTCCATACGCATATTAAGTCTAGTCTGTGGTGGTGAGCGAAAGTGTACCAGACATCGTTTATTGACAATTGATTCTGTACTTGATAGCCCATGGATATGTCCGCGTACCAAATTTGCTCAAGTCCCACAAATATTAACTTCACACATTCACTAGTCCTTTGGCCGCCTCCTACAAATGTGCAAAGCAGACGGCGCAAGTATTCTGACCTGCATCCCCGACTGATGAAATAGATAGATAGATAGATAGAGATAGAGAGAGGGGATGATTAAGGAAACTCAGTGAGACAAAGAAAGAAAGGAAGAAAGAGACAGGCGGGCGATGAAGAATAGATTAAGAAGGTTACAACGAGAAAACGACTGAAACTGTGATGATGATTAGAGGGCGTCTACGAAGATAGATTTGACTTATTCAACAACAATACATACAACCAGGCGAATTGCTTCAGAGTCTAAGCAGAGCACCGGCTAGAGCTTGTGTGGCGGCAGGTGTTACGGTCGAGACTGACAGCCTCTGTCGCCAGTCCGTGGCCTGCGTAGTCTGAACCACTACGCAATCTTACTAAACACATTCCAGGGAAGACGGAGTAAAAAAAAGAAGGGACAAAGATTATTATTGGGAAGTTGGACACGTTCTGAAAGAGAAGAGAGAAAGGGAAACAGAGACAAAGGGAAATAGAGAAGAAAAAGTATGTTGAAGAAAAGAAAGAAGGAAAAGGAAATATATAAGTTAAGAGTGAAAATTAAGCAGGAAGGAGGTTTTTGATAGAAGGGTACGCAATGTTTTTAAAAAAAAGTTTATAGTTTACGTTAGAAAAGAGGAAGATAGGCTGAGAAAAGGGAAGCGCACGCAAGGCCTCCCGGTGGCAAAGAGAACTGGCCTGCTAAGACACTTCACACACATTTTGGCGAGGCGATGGATATAAAAACTGAGGAGCTATGGCGCCGGTCCAATTTATCATCAAGAGTATCATTTTACTTGATTTATTTCGCCACTGAAAGCATCGTCGGCAACAAGGCGGGAACATATTTCATGTGTTTTTTTTTTGCGACTGAATTTTTGTTTATTTATTTAAAAAAAAAAAAAAATGTTTATT
>VCCN01003067.1:5672607-5685417 GCA_006491835.1 Architeuthis dux | reverse complement strand
GAGAGAGAGAGAGAGAGAGATAGTCAGCCAGCCAATCAGCCAGACCCACTTAAAAACTGGAGAAAGCTTGATGACAGTTTTGGTTGACTGTTTCTAACAACCCTTCTCAACAAAATAATGTTTCCTCGTATATTAATCAGGCACCATCAACTATGTTTTCTGAGATTCAACTTTTCTTTTTTAATTTTCGGATTAGGTAACCTACCTAATTTTACAATAAACGATGAAAATGATAATTTATTGTTCTGGACGTTATAAATGTTAAAATTTTTCAACATCTGCCTAATTATATAATGAATAAATAAATGAAAACTGAAGAAATTTTGGTGACAGTTATGGTGACAGTATTGGATGACGGTTTCTAAAAAAAATAAATACCTACGCTATACTCAGCTTATTTCTAAGAGAGAATATTTGCATGGATAATACCTCTCCTATGCTGGCTTCTATTCATTTGCTTTGAAGTAAGGAGTCACTGATTAAAAAACATTTCCTTTTTATGTAAATGTTTACATTTGATATCTGAGAGAACCTGTGCCAGGCTTCAAAGATTCATTTGTTCGTTTGTTACGCACATAAACTAGTAACTGCAGAAGGAAATACCAAGTTGATCTTCATAGTTTTTTTCTTTTTAAAGAAGACGAGAAATCTTCATATATATATCTTCAAAAAGAAAAAGAAAACTATGAAGATCAACTTGGTATTTCCTTCTGCTTATATCTGCTCAGGCGGCCGTAGTGATCACGTCCTGTGCTTCAACTACACAGGTCAGCCATACCGTCTGAACACTCCCACAAAGGGGCGGCAGACCCCCATATCTGCCAGGAGAAGGACACTCATGCCAAACCTACGACCCAAGGACAATGCTGCTATCTGTGCAACTACGGTGGACCAAAGCATGCAAACCAAAGGTTCAAAGGGTGGGGTCGAAACTTCACCCAAGAACTCCATTGCGTAGACTAAGGATTTTTCACATTTAGGCCACGCCGACCCAGGACCCGAATAAAGACATGGAAAACCCGATGTTCATCTGATGAACGATTTCTCGTGAAACCAACTGTACAGGTTGTTATGAACCAATAAAATATTTTTCTACTATATACCCACACGTTTGAGCGACTGCTAAACGAGCTGCTAAATCGTAAATGTAAATAAAGAAACGATTTAACCCGCGTCCATCTTGGAAGCAACCGTATACGCAGGTTCTGCTCTACCACAAATCTTTTTTGGCCAGGGTCAGGGAGTTTTGAATGTATTTTGCAATTGAAACCCCACCCAATACTTTTCCCACCACTCAAAACATCACATGAACACACCATGGTTAAAATAATTGTGGAATTGGCAAATACCTTGAAAATGGCTAATTGTTTAGCCGAAAGCGCTAGGTATGATAACACTTTTCGACAACTATTACGAGTTATCATACCTAGTTGCCAAAAATATGAATATGTTGTCGTCCAAAGATTACAACACTACGAAAAAATATTTTTGGCAACATAGTTTCAATGCTGGAGAGTTTGGTCATAAATAATAGCTGATAATGTCTGTTTTGATTGTGTAATGTTCCACTGGAAATAATACAATCCTGCTATGTTTGGTTTAGAAGACAATTAACTTTCTATTAAAAGGTGATAGGGATGTACTTATTTATGGGTGATACTGTATTTACATTTCAATTCCCCATCCCCTAATATTAAAACATGCATCCAAATTCACACATTTTTACGTTAACAGAGGATATTCACAAGCTAAACTCATTCGGTCATGGCCAGTGATATTGAAAGGAAGAATCGCCAGGATTTATTGACTTTCAATAACGATAGAATTAAAACATCTAGTGATAGAGTGCCCTAGTTTTCAACTGGCATAGAAGGTTCAAAGGACATGCTCCCATCTTGCACAGGAATCCAAAGCCTCCAATAGTCTTTCCAAAGCCTCCAATAGTATCTTACGGCCGCAACTGGAACCTTCGACCAATCTTAGTCTCCTGTCAACCAAAGTTTTAAAAAATATCAGGACCCAGCATCAAGTGTACACAAGGGAATTTAAAGAGACGTGCTCTCCCTTGCAAACTATGTGACTATACGGGACAGACATAAGGATTGACACATGTTAGATCTGGCAGGTAAAATTTATGGAGGTTCCTGTCAATCCAAAAATGTTTTTTTATGCTGCTGAATGTGCTCAACATGACGTACGTTGGATTTACATCTACAACTTTGAGTCGGCGCTCCAACAAGCATCGCAGCGATGTGAAGCATGAACCGGCAGCGACAGAGTTTAGCAAGCATTTCATTGAGAGCAATACCTCCGAGTGCATGTCCCGGCGAAGGTGGAGGGAAGCTCTGACTCTCTAGCATACCAGGAGAGTAAGTGGGTGTTGAGACTAAGAACTCACGAGCCAGACGACCAGAATAGTGGTTGCGGTGAACTGGGTAGTATTCCTTACAAATTATTTAACAACACTTTAAAAAAACGCCACGTTGTTATAACATTGAAATATAGTGTTTAATTTTTAATTCTGTTTCCATTGTGGAACGCGAAATTCTCGTGTAGAACGTCTGAATCTAGTTTGTGTTGAGAAATTAAATTTCATTTAATGACTAATGTAGTTTTTACCTTCATCCTAATTTTAGTTGTTTTTATACAATTTATTAAATCGGGCCACTGTTTCTATTGGCCTTCGCACGACCACAGAGCCAGTATAAAAAGCCCGCCACTCAAAGATATATGTCCAAACATGACTGTCACAGTGGCATATCGCGACCGACATGAGGGCCTGTTTTTGATCAATTCAGGCCAGGTTACCTGATGGAGAGGGTATGATGTTGAGAAATCCGAAACCTCCGATGATACCAGGAAAACAACATCACTGAAGACTCATCCCGGGGCATCTAAAAGATGTATTTTTCTAACTATGGCAACGAATAACAGCGCAATCGGAAATAATGAGTAACCCTTCGGTGAGAATCGAACTCACACCATCATCGCCAAAGGGAGACTAGTTTACACCTAGTTGCTTTTACCAATCGGCCACGAAGACTTCATGGATTAGTAGAAGCTGATTTACTCTTATAAACTCACTCCTTACAACCGACTCTGCGCCATATTTATGCTGTTTTACATATTAGAACTAGTAGTCTTTTTTATGACTGGTGATCATCGCTGGAAACTGAGTGACAGCAAGTCTCCTCTAGTCTCCATCCCTCCTCTCACTTTCCCTCAGTCCACAGCAATGCTGTGGTTTGCACTTTCTCACCAAATATCTGATGGTTATCGCTGAAGGCTGAGTGACAATAAGTCTCCTCAGGTCTCCAACCCGCCTCACATCGTCCTCACATTTCACAGCAGCGCTCTGGTTTGTACTGTACCAACCATCCCCACCTGCCTACCATCATCATCATCATCATCATCATCATCATCAAGTCCAAAGTATGGTCCTGGGGCGTTTTCATTTAGTCGGCAGTACTGTGGGCTGTTCCGAATAGGGCGATCTTTTGGACTATGTGGATGTTGATGTTACATGGGATACGGTTGGTGAACATTTCCGTTTCTTTCTTCAGGAGTCCTAGAGCTCCAATGACCACTGGTGTTATGTTGGTTTTCATGCCCCACATCCTGTTGATCTCGATCTCTAGGTACTTGTATTTGGACAGTTCCTCCGTAACTTTCACGGGGGTGTTTCTCTCAGATTGTATTGCTATGTCATGCACCTCTTTTCTTTCCTGTCCTTGATAACTATGTTAAGTCTATTTGCTTTTATTTCCCTGGACGGGCGTGTCCCAGAGGATGGTGACTTGTTCGGTTGGTGCTCATACCATCTTTCAGGTGTTTTTATTCTGTATGTCCTACATATCTTCCAGTGCAGATGTGCCGCTGCCTTGTGCCTGTGGATGTACTCGACCTTTGCAAATTCCGGACAGCCTGAAACGATGTGGTCGACCGTTTCCTCGTACTTTCCACATATCTTGCATTGTGAGTCTGTTCCAATCTTGATTATGCGATAGGGATAGGATCTATTTGCGAGGCTTTGGTCTTGTGCAGCTTTCAGTCCGGTGCTCCTCAGCCACTGGTGTGTCCTTTGTTGGTCTACATCTGTATCTTTCACCCTTTTGAGGTATTTCACATGCATCTGTTCTGCAGTTGTTGTTGGCCATGTTGTTTTGCCTTATGCTTCACTCGCTTGGCATAGATCTATTGGTGGGATGTCGGGGACATTAAGCTCTTTCTTGAAGAGTGCAGCCTCTTACTTAATGGAGTGGGTATAGTGCTTTACTATTTGGAGGAGTGGATCATCTGTTTTTGACAGGCATTCTATCTAACCCGATAGTGGTGGCCTTGAAAGTAAGTTCAAGTTGGACTAGGCCCTGTCCCCCTGAAGCTCTTGGTAGGTAAATCTTGTCGATATCTGCTTTCGAGTGATGCATCTTCTCCTTGCATGTTTCTTGTCTTGGTGTCCAGTCTCTTGATGTCATTCAGCTTCCACTTGATGACGTTGAAGCTGTATGTTACTACAGGTATTGCTAGAGTGTGTATAGCTTTGAGCCTGCATTGAGCTCACTTTTGAGTATCATACGCACTCTCCCGAAGTACTCATTCCGGATCTTCATAGTTAAGTGCTGTATGCCATCGCCTTCGTTCACCCCTAGGTACTTGTATGTGCCATCTTGGTCTAGCTTCCTGATCGTGGTGTTGATGTCAAGGTCTATGTCCACAGTTTTGGTCAGCTTTCCTCTCTTGAATGTGGCTTTGGCACACTTTTCTATCCCGAACTCCATCTTGATGTCATCGCTGAAGGTCTTGACAATGGTGAGTATGCCCTTTTGTTGGTTGTCGTCCTTGGCAAACGTCTTCAGGTCGTTTACGTAGAACAGGTGGTTCAATTTGCCGTTTTGTGTTGTGTATCCGTAACTGCTGCAGTTTAGCAGGTTGCTTGGTGGAGCTAGTGCAAGGCAGAAGGGCAGAGGTAATAGCGAGTCCCCCTGGAAGATCACACTTCTGATGTTGATCGGTTTCGATGTTAGTGACCCATCTGCATGGTTGATATTTAAGGTGGTCTTCCAGGTTTTCATGCTCTCCGTGATGAATTTTGGGACATGAGGCTTTTCTCTATCCAGGAGTGTGGTACGCTCTCAAATGCCTTCCTATAGTTGATCCATGTTATTGATAGTTCTTTTTTCCCGACTTGGCCTCTTGCAGACTCGCCTTGTTGATCAGTAGCTGGTACTCGCACCCGTAGCTTCCCATCTTGTACCTCTTCTGTTATGCTGGGATCAGGTTGTTTTCATTGAGGATGCTGTAGATCCTCTTCGTGATGATGGAGGTAAGGATCTTGTATGTTGTTGGTAGGCAGGTGATGGGCCTGTAGTTCTTCGAGTTATGCGTTTCTTCCATCTTTGGGAGTAGGTACGTGATCCCCCATGTTAGCCATTTTGGACATTTTTCAAGATTCCCGATTATGTTGTTGTAGGCCCATGTGAAGTCTTCGTGGAGAAATTAGCAAGTTTGTCAATCCCTGGTGCTTTCCAATTTTTGGCCTTGTTAATGGTAGCAATGGTCTCTGTGATGTGGATGTCCGACTATTTTGCGTCTCTTCCTGTTGTTGTTGGATCCACGTAACGAAAGCGCTACGTGGATCCAACAAAAACAGATTTCACTCCAGAACTCCTCAACCTCTTCGGTAGTAGGCGGTACGTAGACGCATATCTTCTTCTTGTCCAGCTCTCGGCAGAGTCTTTTTAGTAGTAGTTGTTGTTGTTGTCAGTAATGAACAGTAGAATTAAACTTAGATAATCTAACTGTTTCTCTGTTAGCTTGCCTTGTGTCTTATTGATTAACTGTCTCCAAACATAGAGATCTTGAGTTTTAATCCAAATATAACTAATATCTCCACGACAGTGTCTGTATCATTATTTTATTATTCGGTGGGAAATATGTTTCTCTTTTGTTTAAATATTCTTTCCGCAAATATTTTATTGCAATACAAATAATGGTCATAAAATATGACATTGTTTCGACATTATTGTTCACAGTTGTTTCAATGGCACACTGAATCTAGTGGCAGCTGATAAGATATTGGAGAATAATGAATACATGAATTGAGGAGAGAAGAAGATTATGAAGAAGAAGAAGAAGAAGAAGAAGAAGAAGAAGAAGAAAGAGAGTATGCATTGATGGAAGAAGAAGAAGATTATGAAGAAGAAGAAGAAAGACAGTATGCATTGATGGAAAAAGAAGAAGAAGAAGAAGAAGAAGAAGAAGAAAGCGGAATGAATTGATGGAAGAAGAAGAAGAAGTAAAAGAAGAAAGCGGAATGAATTGATAGAAGAAGAAGAAGTAAAAGAAGAAAGCGGAATGAATTGATGGAAGATAAAGAAAAAGAAGAAGAAAGACGGAATGAATTGATGAAAGAAGAAGAAGAAAAAGAAGAAGAAAGACGAAATGAATTGATGGAAACAGAAGAAGAAGAAGAAAAAGAAGAAGAAGAAGAAGAAGTAGAAAGACGGAATGAATTGATAGAAGGAGAAGAAGAAAAGAAGAAAAAGACAGAATGAATTGATGGAAGAAGAAGAAGAAAAAGAAGAAGAAAGACGGAATGAATTGATGGAAAAAGAAGAAGAAGAAGCAAAAGAAGAAGAAAGGCGGAATGAATTGATAGAAGAAGAAGAAAAAGAAGAAAAAGACAGAATGAATTTATGGAAGATGAAGAAGAAAAAGAAGAAATACGGAATGAATTGGTGGAAGAAGAAGAAGAAGAAGAAGAAGAAGAAGAAGAAAAAGAAAAAAGACGGAATGAATTGATGGAAGAAGAAGAAAAAGAAGAAGAAAGACGGAATGAATTAATAGAAGAAAAAGAAGAAAGACGGAATGAATTGATGGAAAAAGAAGAAAACGAATGAAATAAGTCTTGAAACATAGAAAGAAAACGAAAGAAAGAAATGTAAAGAAGAAGGTGATGAACATATGAAGCGTACGTAAGCGTTAAAACCGAAAAGAACTTTGCAAAGAAAGGGAAGATATACAAAAAGGAAAAGACAGGTAGAAAGAAAATATAAGCAGAAACATATGCAGAAACGAAATAGGTGAAAGAGAAAGAGAAAGAGAAGCGAACTCTTCCTCCGCACCCCCCGCACCCCCCGCCCGCATCCACACGTACACAGACGCGCTCGCGGGCGCGCCGGAAAAGAGAAATAACAAGAAAAGTAGGAAAGGGTTAGAAACTAACTTCCTCGCTCTATGTAGGTGTTATGAGGCGTATCCGTTTTATACCACCGAATCGTGATGTGTGGTTTTTGTGGCGGAATGGTTCTAATATAAGGGAAAAGCACTTAATAAGAAAAATCACTGAATCGTGTCTGTGATATTGCTCACGGATTGATTTGCGCCTGTGAAACTCATAAAACTGGGGCGGCCTCTATCGGTTCCACCTTGCCACAGAAGTAATGTCTTTTTATACGCCGGTTGCCGGTATTGCCTCTCGTTCAGTTCGGCAAATTAACCTTGTAATCAAAAAGGCGATAGTTGTCCGTTTGTCGTTAGCTTTAAGTTCGGCGATTCTTTTTTTATCGATTTTTCTTATTTGTTTGATTACTCTTTCAGATTCGTGATTTAGTTTGTTTTCTTTTTTTTATCTGCTCGTTTTAGGCTTGGGCGTCTGACTTCTTTTTTTCTTCGAAACTATTGATTCGTAACAGAATATCACGCAAATATCTATGAACAATATTCGCATTGACTTTTTCACTCAATTCGCAATAAACACCGAAACTGTAGCACCTAGGAGTAAATTGGATACAATTTACTTATATAACGAACAGTGTGATTTTCTTGGTTTCTCTATCCGTAACTATGGGCTCTTCCACTTAAAGGTAACAACTGATAAAAAGTATCTCCTACTCACTATTGTAAACAATGGACTGTTCGCCTAAAACGAGTTTTTTTTATTAGTTTCCTTTTAAAAAACAATATATATATATATGATAATTATAAATGACATTTAATAGTTGAGAGCCTATATTTGCCCGGTGCCGGTGTGAGGGACTGCTAAACGAGCGGCCTGAGCTAACGAATATCTCATGGTAGGC
This sequence comes from Architeuthis dux, assembly GCA_006491835.1. Taxonomy (NCBI): domain Eukaryota; kingdom Metazoa; phylum Mollusca; class Cephalopoda; order Oegopsida; family Architeuthidae; genus Architeuthis; species Architeuthis dux. The sequence continues at coordinate 5,677,336 of VCCN01003067.1, read as the reverse complement.
AGGAGTTATAGAATTCAAATACAGGTAGTCCCCGTTTTTCGAAAGTTCGCTTTACGCCATTTATCGCTTTTTCGAAAAAAAACGCGAAACGCGAAAATAGCGTTTTTGTTTTGCAGCGAGCCATTATAGGGGCAGCGCACGCCCTCTTCCTCTCTCTCTTCTACACCCCACTCTCCTGTACGTCCCACCTCAACGACCCTCGATGACTCAGCCTGACATACCATCCTCATGATTTGGGGGATTTTGGGACACTCAAAAGATTTTCCCATATAAATTAATGATAATTGCTTCTTCGCTTTACGTCATTTCGGCTTACAATAGGCTTTTATATGAACTCCCCTCTTTCGGATACCGGGGGAAACCTGTATATCCGTGAATCTTTTCACGGGCAGTAACTTGTCAATAATAATGGACACTCATTTTTAGAGTCAGTCTCGATCCTAACCTTCAAGCATAAAGGCCAGGCTAGAAATACGTGTAGGGCTTTATTCATTATTTACGCTTAGATCGAAAGGAGAGGTAGCACAAAGGTGTAGCTTGCTCCACACTGTCCAATGATTCGTATGCAATGCTTTTGCATTGTTTGAATTTTTCTTAGTTTTTAGATCCAAACTTTAAAACAACAAAACCAGGGTAAGTTCGTTCGTCAGGTTTAATTCATAATTTCAGCTTCGATGAAAAATAAGATTAGAACAAAGCCTTTTTAGAAACATGCAATTTACCACTCTACTGCTCATTTCATACGAAGTATTTTTGCATGAATTAGAAACCGTCAACCAAAACTGTCAACAAAACTGTCAACATAGATCTCTTCAGTTTTTTTTAGATGGTCGGGCTATGCATCTATCACGCGTACAGGCCGCACCAGTGGAGCTAGAGGGCTGAAAATTTAAGCATTCACTCCTTATTATGTTCAGAAAAAAATTTTTTTATTGTTTTTCCCAAATTCTACATTGAATAAGTTTTTAGTGGGTGTGGGGGGATCAATTTGCAATATAATTTTATGCTAAATTGATCCCTTAGTCTGTGTCCGGTGGCGTTCACAGAATGTTTTAGTGATCACGACCCTACAAAATGCGAGAGATGGAACTTATTTATTGATCACCCCTTTTTTCAATTTTTTGATTGATCACCCCCAACACGGCATGCTGCCAAAATACGTTGGTCACGTGACGGTTTCTATTGAGTGACTAACCGGTTTCATGTTTTTTAAGTTGAGATCAAGAAGGACTATGCGGCAAATGTCATGTCCTGTCCATTCCACGAGGCGGTTGTGAGAATAGTCCGTTATTCACTGTATAGCGAAAAATTGTTATAAAAAATAATTACTCATCAAATACGGAATTAGTTCATTTGTTTTAGATCAGTGGTTCTCAACCTTTTTAGCACCTCGTCCCCTTTAGTAATTGGACATTGCCTCCACGACCCCTCACATCTTCAGCCTTCATCTTTGAGAGGGCTACTGCAAATGTGTGAATAACATTTTTGTATATATTATGTTCATCACGATATTACGCTTGTTGAGAGAATTCACAAACTAATCAGAGAAATTCTTTCTTTTTTCCTGCGGGCTCGCGCCCCCCTCTTGGAATTACTCACGCCCCCTAGGGGGGAATACCCCGCTGAGTAAGAACCACTGTTTTAGATTATGTACTTTATTTACCAGTAAGGATATCAATACTAAAATTGAGGATATCATGCTGCCTCGTTTCAAGGTTGTTAGGAGCAAAATGTATAGTAGCAGGAAGGGTTTTTAAAAAATAGCATGTTCTGCTTGAAATTAGCCCCAAATAAAATATATGTATTAATTTTCTGTTAATTTACATACTATATAAATTGTGATTTTGCTTACTGATTTGTGCTTCAGTGTTTTTACTTTCTGATATATGGGGTTTATTTGAATCCATATATTCTATTCTGATCCTCCAATGTTTGCTGACATTGCATGAGCGTAATACCTTGCATACCTCATATTTGGTGTTTCAGTTAATACAAATTAATTGTAATGTTTTGTGGCGAAAATGAATTGTAAAAAAACTCGCATTGACCACAATTCATATGCGCATTATTTTTTGGCAGTGTTTCAATTCATCTCTCGTTTATTTAGCACAAATTTATCAGATATATCATTATTGCAATTAGAATGTTATACAATTTCCTATTTTACGAACATAAATTTCAAGCGCCTTCAAATTTGTTAGTTTTTAGAAAAAAATGTTTTAAAGGTTTTTCGAGGGGTTCTATTTAAAATGTAATTACAATGCTGAACTGGGCACTTACTTTCCGCCATTTTTACAGAAGTACGGCTTATATGAATTATCTTCCCTTTGATCCGATTTTATTTTGCATGGATTCTCTTATTTCTTTTCATTTTTTAAACATCATGCAGAGTGGACAAACAGAAAGACACGGGTGAATACTTCTATCTATTCCAACTTCGTTGATCGAGATAAAAAAAAATCTTTATTTGTTCCCGAGTTATTAAGCGCGAAAGATGGGGGTGGGTTGGGTGGAAACTATTTATGTGTCATAGCTCGGCTCCCTTGCATTGTAGCGGTTACGTGTCGATTATCATTTGTACTTATTTATTGATATTCTATTGTTCAGCAAAACCATTCAGGAAACCTTTACCCGTTACCGAGATACATTAAACATGGGGCAATCCTTGTTTACATTGTAAAATAACCTTGTCTCTATGTTGTGTCTGGCTACCGTATTTTACATCCGTATAAGCAAGGATTTCCAAAACCAAGGATGACCAAATACTAAAAATAAAATACTAAAAACTTGCCACATACATAATACATTTTGAAATAATGGGCTATCGATTGGTGAAAACCCCAATGTTTCTATCGTCATTAGTTTCCGAGTTATTGAACTTCAAAAAGCGTGACGAAGTGTGGGTCGGATCGTGTTTTAAAATCTAAACGAATCTCCAAAACATATGATATTGAATGGTGAAAACTGCATTCTTCTATCTTTAATAGTTTCCGAGATATGGGGAAGTTCTGAGACCAATACATTTGATAAAAGCGACCTGGCCTACGGCTCAATTTCAATTACTATTATTTTTAGAAACCGTCAACGAGAACTGTCACCAAAACTGTCAACATAGGTTTCTTTCAGTTTTCAAGTTGGTCTTCCTGGCTGGCTGGCTATGAATGTATGTATCATGCGTACAGGCCTCACCAATGGAGCTAGAGGGCTGAAAATCTCAACATTTTCTCCATATTATGTCTAGAAAAAACGTTTTTTCTGTTTCTTTTGAAAGTTCCCCCCTAAATAGGTTTTTAGTGGGCGGTTAAATTTGCAATGTAATTTTATGCTAAATTGATCACTAGTTTGTGTCCGCTTGGTTCTTTTTTTTGAAAAATCAGACTTTTTTGTCCAACAAAATGCGAGAGAAGTGACTTATTGATTGATCATCTCTTTTTCCAATTTTTTAGTTGATCACCACTAATGCTGCCAAAAGAGATTGGTCACGTGACGATTTCTATTGCGTGACTAATATTACTAGTTTTTCTCCATCTTATCGTTGCTTGAACAGTCTGAGTCGATATACTCTATTTATCACAAGATGCTTGGTCGGTACACACTCCAACCGCTAAAGTAGGGAGACATCCACGAAAGTGTAGCTGTGGGATATGAGTTCAAGTCTCGTCGTAAGTTACGTCTTCATTTCCAATTCTGTACTGTTTGTATCAGCAGTTGAGATGAGTGTTGTAATGAAAAACAACAAGATGGATCCAGTGTTGTGTAAATCTTTTTCCACTGACAAAAGTATGTGCGCATTTTTGAATTCGTCACAGTGAATCAATATTCTTTTCAATAAAAAACTCAGTAAGCTATCTATAGAATTCGAAATCTTAGGGGGAACAATGGTCATAGGCATTAGACATGCTAACGTATCTTAAAAATAAAATTTGGATATAAAGAAAGAAAATGTATATAAAGTGTTTTAATTTTTACTCAAACACATACACACATTAAAAACAAAGTTTTTAAACATTACACAAGCTAAAATTACTGCATTTGGAGCTCGATGCTTTTAAAATTTTCACAAGAATTATTTTCAAAAAAACAGCGCATAATAATTTGAAATTGTACTTACATTGTTTTTCTTTATAAATTATATCAACTGACGGAAGCAGACGACATCTTTTAAGTAGATCTAGCAAGGGAAACGCAGTTAACACGAGTTCTCTCCCTTGCTCTTTCAGACATATATAGACGGAGGGGTGAAAACAAGTGGTGGTTGGAGTGTTTCGGGTATGTCAGCCTGTCAGTCAGTGACACTCATCGGTACTAATTAAATAGTAGTAATAATGGAAGTACTAATTTTTAAAAGATTAGCCTAAGACAGCTATTACTGGGGAGTGGGACAACACGATACAAAGAATCATAAATAGGGCGGGTGACAGAATGACTACAGATGTGTGCCGCACTTAATCATCAGAATTCTGTGGCAGAAGTGGTAAAGGCGACGTCCATGAGAGACCGGACTCCCAGGTGTTCAAACCTCCTTGGAAGCCACTTCGTTATATCCGATTTCATATTGTTTGCTTTAACGGTCCAAGTGTGTACTGACCCAGCGTATTGTGTAAAAAGGCGGCAATAAGACGAGGAAAATAGTAATAAAATATTAGTAATAATAAAATATGGAATTGATGCGATGATAATGCTAACATCAATGTGTGTGCAACGTGAGATATTAATTTGAAAAGTAGAT
>VCCN01003067.1:5629535-5646566 GCA_006491835.1 Architeuthis dux | reverse complement strand
GAGAGAGAGAGAGAGGGGGTGAGAGAGGTCATAACATTTGCGAAGCTCGTAATGAAGTTAAGACACTAAGACACTCGGTAGTGGACCGCCACTTACTGCTGACGCAGTAAATCATCCTTAATTTATTCGAAGAAGGCGACAACGGCTCGCAGCAGTCAATTTGGGTGGCCTTCCTAGTCGATTCTGCCATACGTTTCAAAATTCTTCTTAAAATTGCTAACGGTAAATATCTGTTCAATTTTTGTGAAATAGCACTAATACTGCTGTTCTGTCCATAATAAGCCAACCTTTTCGTCTTTTTTCGGTATGCCTTGTCCCTCTCGGCATCTTAAAGACGCGCGCAACGTCGAGCCTGGTCAGTAACTAGGTGGGTAACCGTCTGGGTGTATCAGGTGCCGTAACCTGTTGGGGAGACATCCACTGCAGCCAGGCTGATCTGCAAACGCATTGAGAACTTCTTTTCTTTGGAAGCCTTCAGTATGGTCGAGAAGAGGAAGTGCGAATTGGACCCAATACTTCCTCTATACTAATCACCCAGGCATAGCAACTCAAAGTCCTTAAGCTGCTAAGACCTTCTGCCAAGACGAAAACAGTCGTACAGTCTATTTTTGCTGTCACATAATTCGTTCTGATGCATAAGTTCTGGGCTGCAGAGATAACAGATTTCGCTTCGAGTTTTAGGCGTCTTCTGTGTGACCATATTCATGAGCATCTTCATTTGTCTCTAATATCTGACGAGTCTCACTAAAGACCATCTCTATTGTACGGTGACGTATAAAGACGGCATCACTGAAGATCAAGTGGCACTGAGTCTACTCGACAATTAAATGACTTTCTTTATTGTTGTGGTTTCTATTTCACTTGAGATTTCCATTCATTCTAGGCTTCCAAATTAGTTCATCATTCGCTAATATTGATACGAATATTTTCAACATAAAATGTTGTGGAAACTACATTGTGTCGTTACTAATAATACCATTATTATCTTTCTTCTTTTATTATATAGATTTTAAGTATTCATGTTTGCATTAATTATTGAGTCTGTACTGAATTATTCTTTCAAATATTTCATTTTATTATTCATTACTTTTATTAAGCTCTTTTACTTCTTTAGTACAGTTTTTAGTCTGTGCTCATACTATTTTTGAATGGTTGAAATGGAATAATTTGCACAGTTCCCAGTGTACTTGTGTTTGTACCCCATCGTACCTTTCTGTATACCCTCCGGTCCAGTTTACAAACTTCATAATGTGCATAGAGCAGTCTTTCCCAAAGTGGGTTCTGCGGAACCCCAGGGTTCCGCAAAATAATTCTGGGTGTCCGCGAGATGAGGTGTCTTTTAATAAAATTTAATAAAAATCTATTTTTAAAAATGTTAATGTTTCATTTATTATGTTGTTTATATGATTAAATTCTCCCTATAAAACACTCTCTGTTTCATTTAATGTCTTTAAAATTATGGTGGCGGGGTTGTCCATAAAATATAGGTATGGGTTACACGATTTTTGGAAAATCATATAAGGGTTCCGCGACAAAATAAGTTTGGGAACCACTAGCATAGAGTATCATTTCTCGCGTTGCACTATGAACATTTAGTATTATCTATTTTAAAACAAGATATCACTTTCTATAGTTTTGAGAAGGGTCATTAATATTCAAATGGTTCTTCGGACGATTGAACTCCTTCTTGTTGTTTGTGTTGTAAACACGACGTTTCGGCCGATCCATTCTTTGGCCTTCTTCAGGTGTAAAATCCGAGTGTGATGGGTTAAACAGAAGTTATGTTTAAAGGGGGGGGGGCTTCAACAAATCTAAACCCGACAAGACAAAGACACAGAAACACCCGGGTCATGCGCTATAAGGGCTACCCCCCCCCTTTAAACATAACTTCTGTTTAACCCATCATGGAAAGAATGGATCGGCCGAAACGCCGTGTTTACAACACAAATAACAGTTCAATCGTCCGAAGAACCATTTGTAGATATCACTTGTTTTAATACACTGGATTTGCGCTGCCATTATAAATGATTCCGTTTTTTGTTTAAGGTTTCATGGTTTTAGATAAGCCCATAATACCTCGTCTGTTATGCCTTTTATAAGTTTTTCGAAAATTACATATTTTTTCTTTCCCTTTCCTTTTAGATTTATATCTTAGTTATTTCTATCTTTTTAGTGACATTTAATACGGTACTATTTTTTAGCTTCCTTTAGTATTTTATCATTTTCTGTTATTATTTGTTACATACATTTACATTTACACGATGCCTGGTGTTTAAATCTGGAGTTTGAGTGACTCAAGTCTGATCAAATCCCCAGAATCTTTTACAGTATCCTCACAGACTCCAGCGACGTTGATTCTCATTCTGATTCATCCAATCTCGAATCTAATGTTTTTGGCACTGCGCCAAGTGCACCGACTATTAAGGGCACAACCCTAACCTTCATTTCCCCACTTTTGTTCCGCTGTTCCCGAGCGAGGTTCTGGTATTTTTCAAGTTTCCAATTTTTCAAGTTTTTTTGCAGTTTTATGGTGTGAATTGTCTTATAGCAGAACACCTCCAGTAAATAAAGTATGTATCTTATGAAAGTTCTAACAAAAATTCAGTTTAAAATTTAACAATTTGCAACACACTGTACGTCGTGTTTCATATTATGATATGCTCCACGGGAGGTCATTTCCAGGACAACACCTGTGCGGAAATGGAAGTGACCCCGGCCACCTTAGGAAATATGCATATGCGCGGGTGTCCGAAAACAGGATGTTGAACACACAAGCGTGGGCGTTCAAACCTGATAAAAGAAGACACAGGACTCAGAACAGGGAGATGGAGAAACTCAGGACTCGGAGCAGAGAGACGGACAGAGCCGAGAGAAGCAGACCGCCAAGGCTGGGCCCGGAAGGCACGAGACCGAGTTCCCTGTCGGGAACACTCTCATTATCTCTCTCCCACTCTTCATTCTCCGGCCGACAAAATGTATCTTATGAAATAAGAAATATATTTTATAAACAAGTTTTTTCGAGTCTTCCTTTCTCTCCAAGTTCACGATTTTCCCCTCCTGCGGACCAAGGCATAACAGTTTAAAATTTAACAATTTTAAACACACTGTACGTCGTGTTTCATATTGTTATGATATGCTGACACTTGAGGTCATTTCCAGGCCAACACCTGTGCGGAAGTGGAAGTGACCAGAGAATTTCACAACAATATAACGAACATCACCATCTTGAAAATTTGTGTATAAAACATGAAATCTATGGAAAATCTTCTTAATTTTGATAGTCTAAAAAAGAAAAGAAAAAACTGTGTGTGTGTGAATGCGCACGTGTGTGTTTACATCATTACATGTTTTATTTGTTGCTTGTGCGAATGTGTGTCCTACATCACACATTCTATGCAAATGACCGATTTACACATTTAATTACCGGGAAAATTGTATAAGTTGAAAAAGAATTAAAAGAAAAAAGGCATCTCGCGTTTCATGTGCGCCTAAGGTTGAAGCTCCCTTTGTATGTTCAAATATAATTTCACATAACCATTTCTTTCTTTTCTGGAAAGCATTCTCTTTGATTCTATACGCTCTTAATAATGATTCGCACGACATGGGAAGAATTTTACGGAAGCCTTATGCATAAAGCATTTTGACCAATATTGGAGTCACTTAGGTCAGTATTTTTCCCAGTTAGCTTTTACTGATTTTTATGAGACATTGGCCAGTCCTATCGGTCTCAATCGTATCATTTGGGGATTGAACAGTTGTGTGACGTGTACATTTGAATTAACAACGCTTCACAATTAAAATAGATTTTAAAAATGTCTTTAATTCCACTGGAGACTACTTTATATACCATTTCTCTCTGTTTGACCTTCTTGAGATTCCTAGGAAACACACAACACGCACAGACACACGCACAGACACAAACACAGACACACACACACAGTTATAGTCTAGAAAGCTTTGTAGCTTCAAACACTAAAAATGTTTTCTCTTTTAATATAAAAGTTTCATATTTATAGAAGTTCATATTTACGGTCTTAAAACATTTAAGATGTTACTACGGAAAATGTTCCTAAGATCTTTCCTACAGACATGTTTTTTATGTTCTGTTTATTCGTTTATTTCATTAGTTGTCATGTAAGTCAATTATTCACTAATAACTGTTAATGAGAGATGGTCAGAGGGTTTTATGTTTTACACAGATCTTATAGTACTATAAGTAAAACATGTTTCTTGTAGCGATCATCAGTTGTTTGCAATGGAACTGCTTTGGGGATTTAAAAACAAAACAGTTTTTCTACCATGGTTCCCCAGCAATTTTATATCCGACAGAATATGATAATTATAATGACATTTATTAGTTGAGAGCCTATATTTGCCCGGCGCCGGTGTGAACCGCATTATATTCGTGCCTAAAATACGAACATGAGAATGGAGAAGCCAACAAATTGTAGGATTAAAAGACTCCTGCCTTCGTTAACTTCGTTTAGCTATATAAGCAAAAATGTTGTTTTTGTTTACAATTGGGAAAATATCTCAAAACTTGTGGAAATGTAGCTATAATGTTGACAAAAGCCCAGGAATTGAAAAATGGTGAGTTACGGTCGATCCGATTGTTTGTTTACATTTTATATATAAATAACCATATGTCAACAAGCACAAATATTGAACTTTGGAACTGCTGAACCGATTAGAACGAAAATTGTTATACAGATTCTTGGGAAACTAATTACTGAAAATATATAACATTTTTAAGAATGTTATGGTTCTAATAAAAGAATCTGATATCTCGGAGTTAAAGGTCCTAATAAACAACTAATTGCCACAGTATCTTTCTATTTCAACCGTTTTCTGCCGGGGACCTTTATACTTTTAATATTTTTTATTTATATAAATTCATAGCATCACTATTCAATCATTAAAGTATTTTTCCTGGCTTTCTTTCGCCACCTTTCATCTAAATTGTGTATTCCATCATAAAAGTACGATTAATTCTTCAAGAATCTTTTTTCAATATATTGAACTTCTTTGAACTACTGACCAGATAAGGACGGTTGCAAAATGGTGCAAAATAAGTGATAGTCTGAAGGTGACAGGTCTGGAGGATATGACGGCATGTGGAAGAACTTCACATGCCAGTTCAATGAGCGTTTGCTGCGTCGTACTTACAACATGCAGACGGTTGTCGTCATGCATCAAAATCACCGTTCGACTTCCTTGCCCAGAAAAATGTCTATTTTGTTCGAACGTGTCATTCAAACGCGTTTGAATGTCGATTACGGGTCTAATGTGAACCCAATTAACTACCGACCAATGTTGCAGCCACATGAATAGACTTTTTCTTAGAGATAACGTGGCACTACTATTTTGCGGCGACTTCTAGAATTTCGGCCCCTTGATCAGTCGACCCTCTAAACCGTCACTTTATCAGTATAAGCTCTTTGATCAATAGAACATTGCTTGACTCTGCTGTTTTCAAAAGATTAGTGTGAATGAAGTGATTCTGGAAAACACGCTTGTAGGTTATCAATATTTAATCTACAAACAAGTGGCTTATTGGATTTTGTTAATATTTCGATGTTTATTCACATCTTCAACATCTAAATACTGACAAAATTACCCACAATGCTTGTTTGTTCTGACAATATTCATTATCAACGAGCATATTTTCGGATTTACAATGGTCATTTATACCTTTTTTTTATACAGGAGATTGTATTAGAGTATATTGAGTAAGCAGGTATATATATCAGTAAACGTGGCTTCTGTAACCGGGTTTAGGTCTATTTTTCAAGAGTGTCTACTGATGTAGGTGATTGGTGGCCGAGCGGTTAACGGCAAGGAGAATGAACTAGGCGATCCGAGTTCTAACTCCGACTGGGACAGTTTGTGTTCACTAATGCCCTTGGAAAATGCATGAATCCATCACTCTACCCCCACCACCAAGCTTATGGGTCAAATAGAGCAGGTTGAAGTGAATGACGCCACTTTGGGTTCTTGTCGCCTTTAAGTCAAATTCACATATCGCAATGTTCATATATGGCCGATTGATTGATTGTTTTGTTTAACGGCACATCGACCCTTGGTGGATCATTTAGTGCCGAATTCAGTTGGGGGAGAGGGATTCCATGTCCCCGTGACTAGAGTCCTGAGGGGGTAGAATCCCAAATCCCCATTACTGAGACAAATGCCACGAGGACCGGTATAAGGGGGTGGGATCCCAAAAGCTTCTCAGGACGAATCCTGAGCATGCTAATGGTGATCGCCTCCCGACCAGCTGGCCAAGATATCCTGTGCAACTTCTCCCAGGACGATACCCGAGCATGCCACAAGGACCCCCGAAGGGCCATGGTTCTCTGAACTTCGAGACCATGGCGGTTTCGAAGCACAGATACTCTACTTTGATCCTAGCCACAGCCAAGATATCCTGCGCAACTTCTCACAGGACGATACCCGAGCATGTCACAAGGACCCCCGAAGGGCCGTAGTTCTCTGAACTTCGTGGCCATGGCGGATTCGAAGAACGGATACTACACTTTGATCTAAGCCAAAATGCCGCTCATATATGGCCGAGTGGGTAGTAATGTGATATGTGGAACCGAAACAGGGACGGCTGAAGCCGTAGCCAGCGTAAGGACAGCAATGACTTTTTTTTTTTACTATCTATGTCATAGGCAAAACGCGATCGACGAATCCACCAACCTACAGTCTGCTATAAAAATGCGTAAATATATAAAAGCTCGCTTAGTTTTCTGTTGGGTCCTTCTTTTTCTTTTAATGAAGTTAATATCTAATCTAAGCAAACACCAATAGTAAATATCTACCCAGTTTTCGTCTCTCTCTCTCTCTCTCTCTCTCTCTCTCTCTCTCTCTCTCTTTCACTTTCTCCCCACCAACTATTTATTTATTTATCCAACTTAATTGGAAACCTCTGGAGAAGGGCGGTACCCAGATCCTTATACCGGTCTCTTGATGTGACGGCCTGAACGTTAGTGCTAGCATAAAATCCTTGATGTAGTGTGTCTTGAATACTTAGGGATCGACAAGAAGGAGACGTCTGATTCTGAGAGACAGCTTCCCCAAAAGGAATCGGTATACTGTATATGTAGATTAGCTGCGTAGGCGCATCGTCACTCTGTCTTTGGGGTCAGGCGCCTCTGTGATGAGGGCGAAGGGGGGGCGTTGCAAGATGGTTGTAAAGAAATGACTCTAAGGCGACTTCTTCATTTTATCTTTCTGTATGTATATCCGCCTGTCTGTTACTTCTTGTCTTCTTACTTATCCGTAACTTTTCGGGGTTTTTTTTCCCTGTCTCCGTACAACTTTATTTTCCTTTACTTCAGTTGTCTTTCCCTAACTGCACATCACTTTCATTTTGTTTTTGATCATTTTTTTCTTTCTTTTTTTCTGTTCTCCTTCTTTTTTTCGCGACTGTTCCCCCCTTTTCCTCTTTTTTCCCCTTTTCTTTCTTTCTTTCTTTCTTTCTTTCTTTCTTTCTTTCTTTTATTTTATCTTTTTTTCTTTTTTTCTTAATATTTACTTACTAGCTTATCTTAGTACAGCACAGAGTCAAATAGGTGGAAGTGGGATTTAAGATGTGTCGCAACAATCCTCCAAGTTTGGAGAGACTAGCTGTCTTAAAAATCAGCATTCGAATTAATGGCTTCTTATTTGGTCAGAACAGTGGTTCCAAATCTTGTCGGGTCATTCCCTACCCTTGTCAAAAAGATTACTAATATTCGTCCCCCTTCCATTTATTAAGTTGTAACAAAGAATAATTTCAAATAACTATTTTGCGTATAATTAGACAGCTTCATACAAAGAATTAGTTCAATATTATAATTGTACAGTTGCTGCTGTGTATTTGTTACTCAAAGAAAGCAAGCGAAAATAATTCGAACACATCATTTGAAATTCCAATTCCAAAAGAATAAGAATCCTGCTATCGTAACTGATATACACATCAATGTGATGTCTGTTCTTGATGTTTTTGTTACTAGTTCTTCGATTTGTGGATCTATTAGTGAGGGAGCACATCTTAAAACATTCTCAACTTGGTGCTTATTTCGAGCCTTCGACTTGATAGATAGAATTGCAGAAAACCCTATCACTAGACTGGACTTTTATTTTTACCTAATAACCTTACCCCCCTCCCCCCTTGAACTACCCAAATCCCACCCCCTGATTGGGAATCACTGGGTTAGAACATCAACCACTGGTGCGAAACACAACTATCTCAGCCACAGTATACGGTTTCTTATATATATCTACTGAGCTTATCTTAATACAAGACCAAGTATGGGTAAAATCTGGAGTATGAGGATTGCGTTACGCCAATCTTCAAAGGGGGGAGTGTCTGCCTGCCTTAAAAATCAGCATTCGAAATCTGAACTTTTTCACCTTGATTCGGACAACGAATGCTGGCACCAGTAGGAAATACATGCATATTTCCTGCTGGTGCCAGCAAAAATTCTATTTGATCGTCATTGTAATTAAGAAAATAAACATTCTATCAATCTGTCTATCTGGGCCCCTGGTGTAGAGTGATGGTTAACAAGTTAGTCTCCTTAGACAATAGGCTAATGTAGTAAGTTCTACACGGGGTGCCTCGCTTTTGTGACTATATGCCAACTAAACTAAGCTTAGTAAATGTCTATATACAAACACGCAGGCGCGTACGTCAATGGAGCTAGAGGGCTGAACATTTCAACATTTACTCCTTATTATATCTAGAAAAAACGTTGTTTTTTTAAAATTCTCCTCATAAATAGGTTTTCAATGCGGGGGTTCAATTTGCAATGTAGGTTTATGCTAAATTGATTCATTTTTCTGTTTTAAATCAAGACTTTTTTTAGTGATCACCGTCCTACAAAACGCGAGAGAAGTAACTTATTCATTGATCACCTTCTTTATCCAATTTTTTAATTGATCACCCCTAATACAGGATGCTGCCAAAAAGACGTTGGTCACGTGACGGTTTCTATTGAGTGACGAACCAGTTTTATATAAAGTCCTGCTTTGTGGCCAGTAATAATTACGTATTTCCCTACGTTGCCAGTAGGATTTCGAATACTGATATTCTAGGGCCTCTCCGCTTGGAAGATTGGCGTAACACAATCTTCCTAATCAATTTCTCTTAATTTGGCATTTACCTGTACTAATGTGAGTTTGGACTGCTCCGTGGCTGTGGTAATTGTGTACCCCCCATCAGTGCCAGAAGTCAGTGTTCGAGGTAAAAAGTCGGGATTTTGAACGCTTGATTTCAAGTTAGGTAAGACCTACCCACTTAGAGCTACACATTCTTCCTGTCCCCATTGTGCTGAACTAAGCTTAGTTGTTCTATATAGCAAATGGGCCACGCCGTCGTAAATATATGCAGGTTGATAGAAGGCCAAGGGGATTAAATCAGATTAGATCATCTGAGATCAGAAAATCTGTTTCAGATCCAATCAGAGATCAGTTCTGGAGCAGAGGAAGTAAATTATTACAGTTTCCTGTTCTGGAGTGTGTTATTCAATATTAACATTTATTTATTTTTTAATTTTTAGGCTTCCGTACTTTAAAATTATGGACGTTAGCTTTTGGTGTGGACTAACAAAAAAGGTCCAATGATTTTTCTCACTATTATAGACTTTAAAAGTTATCTGAAAAAAAAAGAAAAACTACCATTGTTCTCACTTTAATAATTACAGATCAAATTTGCGATTCCACCAACTACGGCGTACGACTTCAATTACCTAACTCAGTGTTAAAATAGATACAACTTACGTTGGAATAGCACCACAAAAAAGACAAGTTTACGAAATCACATCACAACATTAGTAAATGTCAATATTGATAACAGATACATGCTATATAGAGAAGGCATTTATGTCATTGAATCAGTGAGCCATAGTGAGTTTACATCCACTCCATCGGTTAATTGGCTACAAAAGGATGTGGTGTTGAAAAACTGCCAAGAAAGCGTGACACCATTGTAAAGTGCTGTATGTATGTATGTATGTATGTATGTATCTATCACCATTCTCCGCTTATACCCTTATCGAAGGTATCGCGGGATCAGGTACACACTGACAATTGTTAGTAAGAACCACTTCCGGCTTGCCAGGCCTGCCGAACTTCGTTCTGCTTAGGGAACCTGGTATCCCTCAATGGTCATCCATCTAGTTCAGCCATGGGTAAAATGAGGCCCGCGGGCCGCATGCGGCCCTTTTGATTTTCAGAATGGCACGCTTAATTCCATGAGGAAAATAACGTTTTATTAAAATTTCATCTAAGAAAAAGGGAACCTTTTTTGAAGAAATGAGAAAATTCCAGGATAAGTGTACAAATGATTACTTCTTTGTAGAAGTAACAGACCAAGGTGTCTAATATGTTCTGAATCCCACTCCGCATTTAAAGAATTTAACGTTAAGCATCATTACACAACTAAACATTCGGGCTATGATAAATTTAAAGGTGATATCAGAAAGCTTAAAATTGAAACACTAAAGAAACATAATAGCCTAAATACACTTTTTTTCTAAAAGGCAAACAGAGCTCATCGAAATGGTGCATGCAATCTATGTTGTTAGCAAAAAAGGTTCCTAACATTCTAAAAATTATTCTGACAGTGAATTTGTGGCCCGGTTTATGATTAGCAATATCTCATGCGGCCCGCTGCTTGAAAAAGGTTGCTCATGCCTGATATCTAGGTTCGACGTTGCTTAACTTCGGTGATCTTACGAGAACTGGTGTATCCAACTTGATTTGACCTGGGGGGTTCCTGCTAGCCACGTGCGGAGAGTCATTGAGTAACATTTTAAAAGTCTTGGTATGACTCGCCGGTGGATCGAACCATGGCCCACCGAACTCTACCACTGAGTCACGGTGACCGGTCAAGTGCTGAATAAAATTTCTTAAGTCGACTCATCCTAAAAGGAAATGATGTTAACGTTCAGTTTTAGTCTCACAAGGTGGAAAGAAACATTTAATTTTAAATAGTGATGAAGGATTTTTAGAATTGGCACTGGGAACTTGGTGCAATTATTCTGACATAATTTCCTCTTGAACTGAATAACATACTTATTGGTCTGTTAGTCAAGCGGACAAGTCAAGTGAATCGCCGCGTATCAACTGAAAACCTTTGTCGGCATTCCGTTACCGTAAAACCGGCTTAAAAACTCACTCGGAAAGGGGAAAAGATTAAAGGGAAGGCGCCAGTTGGCTAGCACTTTGTCCCTTTACCAGAGCCGATCTTGAAATATGTATTATTACCTCTACCAAAGAAGGAGAGGTATATGTATTCGATGGCGTCGTTCCGTGCGTTCGTCTGTCTGTCTGTTTGTCCAGACGATATCGCCAACATTTTCCAGTGAATTTCAATGAAATTTTGTGGAAGGGGCAAGGAAGACTTAGTTAAGTTTTGGGGCGGATCCAGGAATACTTTTTTGATGGAGAGATATTTCGGCGTCTTTCCGTCCGTCTGTCTGTCTGTCCAGACGATATCTCCAACATTTTCCAGTGAATGTCAATGAAATTTTGTGGAAGGGGTAAGGAAGACGTAGTTAAGTTTTGGGGCGCATCCAGGGATATTTTTTTGATTGAGAGATATTTTCCCATTTTATTTCATACATTTTATACATTATGTATACGCTCATGACTACGCACACAATATCTCCAAAAGTTCTCAATGAACTTTGTGGGAGGGTGAGCAATAGGATACGAAAGAAGTGCTCGCATTTTTGGGCGGATCCATGCACAATTACAGCCCCTGACATTGGCGTTGGCAGAGGTATGCTCTTTCTAGTTACTCTAGTTGTTTAATTGTACATTTCACTGCTTTGGTGACAGTTTTCGCAAAATCTTAACAAAAAACGTTATTTTATAGATATTAAGTTTAGTTTCGTGTGGCACAGATCAAATAGAGGAAATTGGAGTTAGAAAGATTGTGTTACGCTAATCCAGTAAGTGTTAGAGGGCCCGCTTGCTTAGAAAATCAGCATTCGAAATCCTTTCTTTTTACTTGTGCCTAAACACCGATTACTGGCGCCAATGGGCAATACGCAACTATCTCAGCCAAGAAGCAAGCTCACTAAGCGTTGCCTCATATGAAAATATTTATTTAGTAGGTGAGCAGTTCTCATGAGCGCGATTTTTGTGAGGGGGGGGGTTGTACATGGTTTATGGGGGACCTGCCACGTTGGCAAAATCTCGATCTCCAGATTCCATTCCAATCTCTTCTTCCCATGTTTGATGTTAACACAACGTTTCGGCCGATTTATTCTACGGTCTTCTCCAGGTGTAAAATGTAATATCCGTAAGGAAAGAGGGTCTCTTTTATCGGTCTCTGTCTCCGGTGGTGCAAAGCAAAACAAATTAAAAAATCGCGTGACCCTCCCGCCGGGCGGACACACGCACACACTCTGGCAGCACCCCGTGACCCCCCCCCCTCCACCAAAAACCTTAATGAAAGCACAGAAAAATCATTAAAATATAAATGAAGCCTCACAAAGGAAGTAACCGAATACTTTGAAGCCTCACTTCCATACAACGGACGGGAAGAAACGGTCCCGTTTACCATACAGTTACATTGTAAATAGAAACCTCCTCGTAAAACCTAAAAAAAACATTTTTTCTGAAAAATAAAATAAATCCCAGGAAGATTGTAAATGTTTAACGGATTAAAAGCACAAAACATTACTGGCGAAAAAACAATAGTTTCTATTTTTTTTCCGACTTTACCAAACGTTTTTTCCAGACATAATAAAGTGTAAATGATAAAATTCCCAGCCCTCTGGCTCGATTTGTGCGGCTTGTACGCGTGACCCATAGATAGGTAGCCAGCCAGAATCACTTAAAAACTGAAGAAACCTATGTTGACAATTTTGGTGACAGTTTTGGTTGACGGTTTCTAATTATTCTGCCCACTGTATTGTCTACAACGTCAAATTGATGATGGTCTTACGGAATGGATGCATCAGACTTTTTATATTATAAATGTATTATTCTTGAATGAATTAAAGCATAATATAATATAGAGGGCTAAAGAAACTGGATACTTGTCACACATAGCTAATCAGCTCATGCAAATACGTTGTCATTAGTCAGATATTAGCATTAGAACGTATTTCATCTGCTTACCAAAACTCAGATGACAAGACTTAATAATCTTAAACAAATATGAACGGACAAAAACATTCTCTTAATATGTTAACATGACTTCTAAATGCATTATGGATAAATCTTTAGCTATTTGAACTTGCCTTTCTGTGTATATTTGTTTTAGTTTCCCACTCACTTGTATAATTTTTTATTAATCTATTTATTCATGATTAAACTGGCGCCCCGGGGAAAATGAACTTAGGCCTTTTTTAGAATACAGTATTATCTTATACTATTTTTGAAAAATCTGATTTCACATCAAGGAATATTCTCATTTTGATAGTTTTAATCTAATTTATTGTCTAATTTATTCATCTTCCCATTTTCCATTTGGAAATTCTTACTGTTTCAGATGCATGACAACCCACCCCTAGCACTTGACGCCTCGGGAGACTGCCGGTACATAGGGCCGGCCCTGATATGAAGACAGCAGCAAAATGGTGTAGTATTAAGATGTATAAATACTGTTCTATTTCTGGTTGTATTTGTTTAAATTAAAATATTATATTACTAAAGATTTCCAGTAAAGACCTGCGCATGTTTTAATCGCTTTAAGGTATTTTAACAACTCTCACTACGGAAGGTTTTTTCTTACTCCTGTTGTGACTGTACGGCAGGGTAAATTTGTTTATCTCTCTCTATATATATCAAACTAAAAATCTGTCTGTCTGTCTGTCGGTTCCACTTTGTAGGCCACAATTTTGCATGTAGGAAGCTGGAATTTTGCAGAGCGATACACCTTTTCACGGCGGAGGATATAGGCTGGATGATTTTTTAAAAAGATTTTACAGTGGGGTTCTATTTACAATGTGATTATAATGCTAAACCGGACCCTAACTTTCCGTCCGACGTAACCGGAAGGTAAGAGTCTGAAACAGTGGGAGATATTTATCTATTAGGCCTAACATTATCTGATGAAGGAGTAAATAGTGGGGGAAAAGGAAGATTATGTTGCGCCAATCTCCTAAACGGGGATGGTCTACCCACAAAACTTCATTGAGAACTTTTGGAGATATTCTGTGCGCAGTCATGAACGTATATAATGTATGAAAAAAATGGAAAAATATCTTTCAATCAAAAAAATATTCCTGGATCCGCCCCAAAACTTAATTAAGTCTTCCTTACTCCTTCCACAAAACTTTATTGAAAACCAAGTATTCGATAGAAGTATGTATGTATGTATGTATGTATGTATGTGTGTGTGCGCGTGTGTGTGTTTTGGGACAAATATATTTTGTAAATTACTAGAAAATAACTCTCTTCAAGGGGTGAATTGGGAGCTCAAAACAGCCAGGGCAAACACCTAAAATCGGCCCATTAATGTACGATATGATTCTAGCAGGTTCAGTGAGCCCATTCATTTTTAAAAACATTTTAAGACCGTATAAAATGGGGATAATCCCTGCTTGCTCACTCGATATTAAAAACGGCACATAACTTGTGTGCATCGTTTTTAACATCGAGTGGGCGAGTGCGTGGAAAATTCATGAAAGAAAAACAGAAGTTATTTACTTAAATTATATTGGGTAATCCACACACCCCACACACTCATTCGACAATTACAATTTACAATTTACAATCAGGTAGCCATTTTATAGCCATTTACAATCGGGGTATCCATTTTATAGCCAACCAACATTTGGCCAGGTATAAGTAGGGAGAAACGAAATGGGTTTTAGAACGTATTCTAAGGTCAGGTAAGGTCTTAAGTATTATTCCAGCCTCCAACGAGAGCGATCGCTTGCCATGTACACCCACCTCTCGACGTTCTCGTTCAATGACTCCATGTCTGTCTTGCAGACATCTTTTGAACGAACACGGGACCAGCCTTGCCAGAGGCTAGTTCCCCTTATAGCAGGTTATTGAGGATCGTTCATGTCCAACATGCGGTGTACGTGGTCCAGCCAGCACAATCTCTATTTATGCCATGTTATAATGATCCTGTTTCTTTTTCGTTTAGCGTTGCATTTTTTAGGGACGTATCTAGAGCGCTAACCGAGGTGTTACTGTATTAGGTTGTTACACATGAGATGTCGTTTTTTTACAAGTAGAGATTGTTAATTTTCAATAAGTTGACACTGAATAATATCAATCGTTCTGACTTTTTAGGTGCACCTTTGAAGATTCGTGTACATTGTTCTATTTGACGTAAGTAAAAGAAACCTGAGAAATAGGAAGAAAATTACGTTTACCAATTCAGGCATTATCTTGGTTTTATATTTAATTAGATGGGACATTATCAACCATCATCACAAATTAATCAGACATAGATTATTTTGCTTTTACGAACTACTTTCTCAACAGGTCCTTGCTGGTTGACTTGAATCCTGTTATTTTCATTGGTTGCTGTTCGAAGTATTATATTCATCATATCGTAAACATCTTCAATGTTCAATACACACGTAACATTTCCGTTTTAATTTCATTGTTACAAGAAGCCACCTTTCTCTTGGAAGGGGCATTTACAAATGAAGCATTACATGTTTGATTGCAAAGCTAAAAAGCATTCAGAGAGTGCATACCTCTGCCAACATAATACACCAACTAAAAGGAAGATCAGTTCATATATAGCTACGTAGCAGGGGAAGTAACTGTAAAAGAATTGCTGGATCAAAATTTAAGCACTTCTTCCTTAGCTCATGACCGACCCTTCTACAAAATGTTGTTGCAATTTATTGAGAACCTTTGGAGATATTATGTGGACAACCATGAGTGAATACATAAATGTATTAAAAAAAATGAAAGAATATCTCTCAATCGAATATTGTTGGATCGGCACCAAAATTCAACCACTTCTTCCTTGGTCCACATGACCTACCCTCCCACAAATTCTCATTTAAATCCTTTGGAGATATTGTGTGGACATACAGCTACAATGCAGGAGATGCAACTGTAAAAATTCTTGGATCCGCCCTAAAATGTAACCAATTCTTCCTAAGCCCATGGCTCATCTTTCCATTGAAATTCATTGAGAACGTTTGGAGATATTGTGTGCACAGACAGAACAAGTGAATACATATACCTATTCCAACTTCGTTAGCAGGAGTAAAAGAAACAGAGATAAAACATGTTTTTCGACCAATGTTTCCTCGAAGCTGCGCGCCCGTGCATAAGAACAAATTATACCCCATTTCTGTTATTTTACACTTTTTGTTAAAAGTAACTGACCTTTGTTTCTTAAACTTTAGTAAAGAAAAATCAACGATCGTCTTAAAAGTAAAATATGTTCTGCACATTCCATATTTCCTAGTTGTTCACAGGCCCTGAAAAATTATAGGGAACATTGATCATAGAAAATAATGCTAAAAGAGAGAGATTTACTGATGTAGTTGAATTTTTTTGTAGATTTAATGTAAATAGATATATAATCAATAATATTATTCTGCTTGTTCCTACCTACGTTGAAATGTTACGCTTTCAATAATAACATAAGGAAAATGTTAGGTAGTTAAATAAGAGGGTCGGAAGAGAGAGGTTTAAAAGAAGGTAAGCACATTTAGATGAAAACATGGATTGGTAACAAAGATTGGAAGGGATGAGAGAGTGAATGAGAAGATATAGGCAAAGAGCGAGAGATGAGGAGAGGCATGAAATAAGGGGTTATCTTAGTTCAGCTAGTAAAATATTATTAACTTTCACTTAATTATGATTTATTATTACTAGCTGAGAACCAGCCATACGGGCGGTTTTTCCCCCAGCAAGGCCTAAATGGAACCTTTGGCCCTAATAAGAACTCAAAGCTGTTTGGCAGGCTAATTCTATAATACAGGCTACAATGCACCATTTAGGCTATTTAGAGGCCACATATAGATAAACGGAATCAGACTTTCAGTATTAGATACATACATAGATAGATACATACATACATATTAGTCCTGGGGCCAGCTGGGG
>VCCN01003067.1:5560359-5573358 GCA_006491835.1 Architeuthis dux | reverse complement strand
CACACACATACACACACACATATATATATACATACATATATATGAGTGTATGTGTGCATATATCATAAAAATATACAAAATAAATGCATCAACATTCGTAAATAGGTATAGATATTTAAATGTGCACGAACACGTATACACATGCACAGACGTATATTATATACATACATACATACACCTATATAATACACATAATAATTGTATATGAGCTTGTAAAATAAACGTACATATGTATCCATTTCATCTCGGTTTCGCCACGGCTGCATCTTTCTCCGTTTTTTAAGAAAGCAAATAACAATAATAATAATCTGATAATAAGAATTCGTGTACTTTTTTTATGGGTTTTCTGAGTAGTATCGCCCAATTATCTGAATGCGTGACGTCACTTCCTGTTCGAGTCAAATGTGGGTTTGGTCTAGTCGCTGTGCCTAGTGTTGAGTCCAGTCGGGCACATCGCTGTTTGGTGTAGTTGTCCTTCCCAACTAGCAAGAAGCAGGGACGGACGAGCCAGATTTTTAAAAAAAGAAAGAAAGAAGAAAACAAAACGATAAAGTGAAACAGGTTTACAAAGGGACAACACATCTTAAGAGGAGAGTTTGAAAGTAAAAAAATAATTATATATGTATATTGTATATATATATACATACCAGATCGGAGCTTTACCGTTTTTTGACTTACGGCCTAAACTACTTATTCGTTTTTGTTTGTTTTTCTTCGAAGTACTCGATTTTTACAAAAAGATTTTCGTACACTGGATTAAGATCTATTTGATTTGTTTGGTCACTCGTTCTTTATCCTTTCTGATGGATTGTTTTAGAACTTTTAACATTGCATCTTTTAATTCGACCATTTACCAACATCTGTCAGTGTTGTCGACAAAGGAAGATTAAAAAAAACAGAATTCACAGCGAAATGAAATGGAACTGTACAGTTAATTACAAAGACGAACAAAACAGCCGAAATTACAGATTCACAAAACAGTTTCATCATCTTGGAAAAAAATTGTTGATGTGATTTTTAAAAAAAAATTTCAATTTCTGAGGAAACGGCATCTTTTTTACTTTTGCAAAAAATTCCAGGATCTTTGTACGTTTGGTATCTTTATAAATCTTTTCGAGTGAAAAAAAAAAAGCCAGTCGCTGTGTATCAGATAACAACTCCAAGAAACAAACGCAAGGGTTGTTTACTGGCTAAAATAAAAGTAAGTTATTTCTACAATTTGTTAACAGATAAAACACTATAATTATTTTACACATAGACACACACACACACGCACACACACACGCACACGCACACGCACACACATGTGCCAAAAATCTTATTGGCGTATTTACAATGCGCTATTGAATATGAATAATGAATAACAAGAAAGACAGTCACACTGGTGAACCCGCTCCTAAAAATACGCATTGATACGAATATTATTCGTTTGAAATTATTTGCTGTCCTCTATGTTTTGTAAATCATATTTTATTTCTTCAACAACGAAGAACTTCTCTTTCTGATCTTCCATTTTAAATCTTTATATTTTGCCTTTCTTGAAAAAAAAGAAACGCCGTAATATAGTTTTTATTTAAAAACTATAACTCCCCGACATTTTTAGTCAGATTTTATTTATTGCACATTTGACATTATTGTGTATTCTATTTGGTTGAAACGGATGTTTGTAAACAAAAACATGAAAAAATAACAGAATTTCATTTCTTTTCTGAATTCCCCCCCCTTCTTGACGGTCTAATTTCCCCCCCCGTCTCCACAAAATCTGTCTAGCTTTAAAGTGTAACACTGTCACGTCAGGTTACTTTTTCATTTCCCCTTTTTTTCAATACTTAAAGATGTTGAAAACAACTCTTTCAACTAGTAGTACGTCAGCGTTTACTAAGCCGGTTAGTTCTTGCACAAGTCATCACTATGGCATAGAACATAACGTTCGGACTCCAACAACAGCAACAAGTACATCAACAACAAATAACACCTCCAACACCACCAACAGCTCAAACACTAACAACATCATTCACAGTGTTGCCAATAATAATAATACTACTATCAATAATAACAACAATCCAAACAAAACGTGTGGAGGTACGGGCTCTACTAACGGGCCCTCGTGCGGCAAACCCGATACTTGCCGCCTAAACAACTCCGTAACACCGGATCCAAACATTTTGGAAAGATCCCCCGGATCTTCCTCTCCTTCCTCGCCTGGATCTCCGGCTTGTTCCCCCGTGGGTGTAGGATCCACCCCGATCTCGGCTGGTTCGCAAGCCAGCAGGAGCCCCTTGTCGGGCAAAGAGGCTATTCGTTTTAGCGTGGACTCTATCATCGCTTCGTCGGACAGTCACAATCACAACAATAGTAGCGTGGTCGGTAGCAATGGTTCGAACCACATTAGCAACGGAAGCCACCAACACCACCACAACCATCACCATCACCACCACCACCATCGCCATTCACACCTGCACAACACCAAGGACAGTCATCACCTACACATATTGGAAAGTAACGGCAAGGAAGGTGACAGCATCCTCAACAAGTGTGATGGTGAGAATCACAGTCCCACACACCACAGCAGCAGTAATACCTCGGCTATTAACGCCAGACTGTTGCCTGGGAGTAGTTCGCTAGGGGCCAGTAACACAAGTGGTACAACAACACTTCACACACCCTCAGTCCACTCATTCAGTGTCGCAGGGATTCTTAGTAAACCAAGTAATAATAACTTACGATGCAATCCTGCAGATCCAACAAGCCCCGCCACTGTTTCGCATTTTCTTCCTCAGCATCACCACGACACGAGGTGGGCAGTTCCGTCCGCCTCGTTTCCATGGTTACCATCTTCCACTGTCTCTCCACAATCAGGTAAGTGAATAACACAGAAAACCCGACAATTACTGTCTTTTTTTTTGTTGTTGCTTCCTTTGGTTCCCTCTTTATTTGTGGGCTTTATTTTATTCTTTAAAAACTGTTTTTCCTTTCATCTCGGATCCTTTCCAAAAAGTAGCATATCTGCCTTTAAATGAAGTTTTGTTGACTTTTCTTTTACTATGCATAACATGGCAACTTAAAATCATACGAATATACGTTATTTACAATTTCACACGGTTCAATTATTTAATCTGCGGTTCGATGAACAAGAAGGGATTTAGAGTTTCGTTCCAGAAGACAAAGATCCTGAGTGGAAACTTTTTTTTGTAAAATCCTAGTTTACTAAGACGACAAATATAACCTTCTTTCAAGTTAAAACTGTTGAGATATACATATCTATCTATCTATCTATCACTTAAGAGTTGGCGACACTTTATATGTCATAAAGTATAACGAATCCAAAGAGTCAAGAGTCCATAGCATTATTTGAAATTAATAAATAGATAAACAAATAAAATGAAAAAGAACTGAGTGGGAGTATTGGTCACGCGCGATAGAGTTTTTACACAAAGCGACGATCTTAACTTTTTGTATAACTCGACCAATTTTAATAAAATCTACGTTACCGACTTACAGATAATTTCATTATGAGTAACTTTTTTTTATTATACCAAGTCATGAAAATTGCTCTGAAAAAGGCTAGATACAAAATTTTAACAAATTTTCAAATTCTTCTTGTTATTAATTTTTAAGATCACACAAAGATTCTTTTTTGAACATTTTTAACGGACATTCATTAAAATATTTGATTTTTCAATAAAATGATGCTATGCGCCAGCTCTATAAAAAGTCTGAAACACTGAAAGATATGTAAACAAAACAATTGATAATTTTGATTTAAAGTAAGTTATATTTGACGCGTGAGTAAACTGGTATTTAAGGTCTTCTCGGGAAAAGGATAACCTTGTTTTAATGAGTAATGAACATATTGTAATGCTACTTTCGTTATTCCTTGCAATATTACTGTCCCCAAACCGAAGATGTTTATGCTTAAAATAATGTCATACGGTTACAAATTTGGACACCGAGTGAAGACTGACCTCTGGTGGTAATGAGCTAATACTCTTACCGTGGAGCAAGTTAGTCTTCTCCCCTAGACGCAGAAGTGCAGAAAATGGTATAAAAAGTCTCATAACCGGTCTCCCAATCCATTTCTAATAATGAGTTCGATCCTAGCTGGAAATCTTTGTATCAGACTAATCTAAGCTTAGTAAATAGAGACTTGGTTTGCTTTTTTGTTTTGTATCCACTTTTGTAGTATATAAACAAATATTTTAAAGATAATTCGGGTAACTGTTAATTAATTATAATTATATGCCAGTTTATCTTGTGGTCTGTTGTTTGGGCTTCTTTTGGTTCAACTGAAGAATAGGTATTGAAGGTTCCGATCTGGTTACAAGGTTGGTAATGCTCGTTATTACATACTTATAAAAACACATCAATTACATTACCATATACAGTTCCAAAAACCCAGCCTTACCGTATACCTCTCAAACCCCATTTTCATCACTGGTCATAACAAAGCCCTTTCCTCCATTTTATGCATTTGGCTAGGAATTGTTAGATATCATATCTCGGGTATCTTGCATTATAAGTTGTATGGCATTTAATCAATTTACATAGCTGTCAAAGATTTGTACACGGAGAAAATCTGTATAACAGCCTTTTAAATTTATATGTATTTTGTGCACTGAACAGTATGGTGACCTTCTCTGTTCGTTTCTGTGTTTCTCTGTATATAACTTTGAGTAGAAGGGTCCATTGTTTCAAATGGTGGGTAGGAGAGATTTTTGTATAATGTAGGGAAGGTGGTCCCGATTGGAATTCAGCTGACGTGACATAGACATGCAATCTGTCGAAAATTTATGGAGCGAAACAAAACAATTTAATTTATTCAAAGCAATACTATTATGATTTATGTATTTACTTCTGTTTTTCTTTCATGATTTCTCTCATTTATTTTTTTATTTGTGCGCCGTTTTCAACACTGGGTGTGCGAGGGTGTGAAACTTTACAATCGGAACCACCTTCCCTACATTGTACCGATATTTTTTATCAGTTAATAATACATAATAAAAGAAAGATAAAAATTATATATTGTGGCAAATATATCTACTATCCACCATTTGAAACAATGGACTCTTCTACTTGAACGAGTTCAGTCACTTTTTAATAAAACTTCACATGAAATTAAAACATTTATTAACTACTAGTAACAGCTTTGAAGTAGCGAACTACTAAGTTTTAAAGTAACTAAGAGGATGTGGTGAAAACACTCGAACTCCACAGACACACTGCTAGATATTTTTAACAAATGCATTACGGCATCCAGTATATATGTACATATTTTCTTTTCTAAAAAAGAATCTAATATAAATTCAAATATATAAATTTGTTCACGGGTAATAGCTAGTATACTTATAAAAGCTAATTCTATCTCTTATAAGACTTCGTGGCGCTGGATACTAGGAGCTTGGAGAATATAACTTCATTGATAAACAGTTAAAAATATTTTTTATTGAAACGTCACAAGGTTTTAAAATTGGAGTTTGAAGTTTTACAGATTTTAATTAAAGTTGATTTGAACAGATATGACATTAGAGAATCATATACTCTAAAACTGAGCGGCCTCGTTGGCTCTAAAGAATCTTTCATTAATCTCTACCAATTTACAAAAAGATAATCACAGATACTGTTTATAGTTTTGAGAAGGGTCATTAACATTCAAGGAGTTCTTCGGGCGATTGAACTCCTTCTTGTTGTTTAAGTAGGCCGTAGAATGGATCGGCCGAAACGTCGTGTTAACAACATAAACAACAAGGAGGTTCGATTGGCCGAAAAACTCTTTGAATGATAATCACAGGTTTTAACCCTTTCTGTCCTGATTTTAACATTTCTTTAAATTGTTTGTAATTATATATTGTATTTATATTTGAAGGCCATTTAAAGACAAACTAACATTGAATGATAAATAAATATTTAGGTAAACATTAATATTCATTATTATTTAAATTTGTATGACTACTTTTTACCTTCATCTTAAATTTTATTAGTTGCTTCTTATCGCAAATTTTGCTCAGTGCTCAGACCGATTACCCTCCGACAGTGAGCGGAGTGTAAAATGTTTTGAAGGTAAAAAGTAGTCATAAAAATTTAAATAATAATTCATAATACTTCATCTAACAAAAATAAAAATGGAGAAATGTACTAATATTCATTGAAAAATACAAATTAGACTTTCAAGTATCCCGAGTATTAATCCACAAAACATCATGTGGTACTTAAAATTACGGTTAGTACATAAAGGGTTAAACTGTATAGTTGTGATCTGTATCTTTACTATCTTTGTGTATTTTGTAATACGGTATCTTTTTGTTTAATAGTCTTCATCAATATCTTATCTGACAACATTGCATCATTTGTTTAGGATTTTAAAAATTATTAATTTTGTGCAGATCTACAGGCTAAATGTTAGACAGAGGAAGTCGTTTATTATAATCACGGATTATGTTATGCCAGTTACTGTTATCAAAATCAGTCGGTCCCAATCACTTTAAATTATATTAAAAATGAATTTAACAAATTTTAAATTACAAAATAAATTTCATATTAATTTTTCCATAATGTGAAGTTATAACAATGAATTTGATGGCATAACGGTGAAGTTGCAACAATGAATTAATAACGCTGTATGTAAATTGTTCTAATTTGTATATCCTTTGCTTAATGTTATCAGCCAGTTATTGTTATTTAAAAGACCCTGTTCCACAGTGATCACAATAAGCGGCTTCCTCTGTATTTGTTGTTTATTAATCGACTCTATAAAGAACATGTATTGACATTTCTTGCTCTCCGTACAACTACAAACATAGCAAATACTGCAAATGTTATTATTTCAACAAGATTGGAAATCGACTCCAGAGATTTTCTTTTCATATTTTATTTATATTTTCAAATTTAAATTCTATTTATTCTATCTATTTATATTCTTAATTTGATTTTGATCTAGAGACAAAAGCCTGGGGACATTTTTCAGTTCATCATTAACATTGATGTCAAGAATTGACCTTGTTGAATCAATTTCCATTGTTGACTTTCAACAGCTGCATTTAATCTTAATGTTATCAAGTGCTACAACTCCCCCCTAAAAAATCAAGGAAAAAAAACAAAAAAGACCCCCAAAAGCCACTAAAAGCAATAAAATAAAATACCAAACAAACTTATCCATCATTTTAAAAATGTAATGGCTGAAAACAACTCCAAAAATCATAAATTACCAATATCAAAGAAAAAATAAGTGTGAATGCATTTTTTCAATATTTCAGTGATAATCTACATCCGCAAAACATTATGAATACTTTCAAATTCAAAATATCAATAAAACTAAATATTCTTGGATTTGTTAATCAAACATTGACTTA
Source organism: Architeuthis dux (assembly GCA_006491835.1). Lineage (NCBI taxonomy): Eukaryota > Metazoa > Mollusca > Cephalopoda > Oegopsida > Architeuthidae > Architeuthis > Architeuthis dux. The sequence goes on along the minus strand of VCCN01003067.1, from coordinate 5,566,012 downwards.
TTTACAAGTATGCTTTTGGAATTACTTAAATCTTGTTATTATTTGTCCACACAATTCTGAAATGTCTTTCAATGTCGACCGCGTTATTTAAAATTAAAATAGGTGTTTAAAGGTACACATGTGATTTGTAAAACGCGAAACCTCATAACAGAGATTTGTACTAAGTATTTGTTCTAGGCAACCTGAGATAAATTTGCCAGCAAAAATGACGATTAAAAAGATAGAATAATAAGATTAAATAAAATAGAAAATAATTCCAATTTTGTTTTACGAGATTATTTTTTGAAAAACTTGTGATAAAATTGAACGAAAAATATATCACTACTTTATTTTCTAATCATCAGAGACAAATATCGATGACGTACAAGGTACCTCAATTCAATAGCCATTCTAAATAGTAATTAAATGAATTAAACTGTTGCGACTTCAAACAGGGTACCGGTAATAATTCCTGAACATAGTTTTGAGCGTCGTATTATTTAGTTGATACTTTTTGTTCAATAACATCTCTGAATCTTTAGAAATACCGTTACTGTTTAGAAATTTTTAAAGAAAATGTTTTTGAATAGTAATTAATCTTTAATGTTAACCAAATAATAAATAAAAATGACAATCGTAGCAACATATTATACATATAATAGCCCTATTCTATTAGTAACACTTGCATTAATTCCTGACCTCTCGTTTTGATTCCTGACCTTTCGTTTTGATTTTCAATGTATAACATACTGAGTGGCGACACTTTCTAAGATAACCCTTTTCAACCAAAGATAGCAAAATTCGATATTCGAGGAAAAAAATGTGATGATTAATCATCACATTTTTGTCCTCACTGCCAGAAATATTTAGTTTGTTATTGCAAAAAAAAATAACTACGGCTAAGAGGGGTGCGACGGGGGTAGTAGAGTAGCGGTAAAGTCAGTGGGCAGCGATTTAAAAAAACAAACCCTCTAATTCTGGCCTCCGGATACCGGCAGGATAAAATGCAATCAGCGGTAAAATACAACCATGATTGTTGTTTCATTTTTTCTTATCGTCAGAATATAGTGTTAATACACATGTATATGTAATCATGAGAGCGAATTAAAGTTTTCTGTAATAACACGGGTTTAACAGCTAGTCAATTACATTAATTTGTATTAATTACCTAAAAAATAGTAATTGTGAATAGAGAGGCGTAGCTAGGGATTTGGGGACCCGGGGGGCTTAGCACCTTGAGGTTCCCCCCAACATTTAATGAGATTTGATGAAAAAAGAAAATTGTCAATAAATAGACATGCACTATCACTTAATTGGCGAAGAACAACCCCAAAGGCTGAATTATTATTTATGCAATCCATGTATGAACAAATATATCCTTGTTATTGTATAATGTTTGTATATGCAGTAAGTGAACTACTATTTATAAAGCTTTTGAAATTGGGGTCCCAGGGGCGTTTTCAAATAGAACCCCACCCTCAGCTGCGTGTAAATAAATACCAGACTTATCGAGAAGTATAATTATGCGGTCAAGTTGTCGCAAAATGAATGATCGAAATTCTTGATAATAGTGATGACAGCGGGTCCATGACAATAACCCCACCGGACAATAACCCCACATAGTGGAACATAAAACCGAATTTGGTTAAAATTTTGGCCCATCACCCTAACAAACGATATTATAATGTATCTATTCCCCTTTGTTTTTCTTTCATGAATTCTCTTATTTATTCCATGAATTCTCTTATTTGTTATTTTTATTTAAAGTTTTGGCCCATCACGGGAAGAAAAGTGCCCATCAAAACATAATTTATTTAAATTATTTAATTAAAATATTTATTAAATGTCTTTATAATTATCACAAATTATTTAATGAATATTTAACCAAATTCGGTTTTATTTTCTATGTGGTGTTATTGTCCGTGTCCAGATGACGGCAATAGTAAAAATGAAAATAATTATGATTCATAAATTGTTAAAGGAATAACAAAATACAACGAATTATAAAATCTGTTTGAAAGGCATTGGAAAACCTTTTGAGAAGAAATCAAAGAAAGCCATTTGGAGAAAAAAAAGCCGTCCGGCTGAAATTAATTAATATCAAACACATATTTGAAGAAAATCTCTATCCTGTAAATTCCAAAGTAAACAATTATTTGTTCTTCGAATTAAGTAAATTTTAGTCATAATTTGAAGGCTTGGGAGATCAAAGGGACATAGTAAAAAATAAATAAATATACAAATAAATAAAAATGATGATAGTGATCGCCTTGAACAGTTCCAAAAAGCCTTACAAAATGATTGGAACTCTCTAAACAAAAATAAAAAAAATGGTAATAATCGAGCTATTAGATCTTGAAGTAGAACTGTTATTTTACCTTTAAATCCAATGTCATTGAATGTAAACTTTATCGAATTTACTAATTTCTTTTAGAACATCTCTGTGGTCTTTTAATATAGAATTTACAACCAGTTTTGATCTGACAATAATAATAAATGAAATGTTAGTTTTGGTTAAAATGTGGAATCGAGAAATATCAGAATCGTTCAGAAATATTCTAGCGTATTTAATGTTATAACTTGTTGACATTGGAATTATTTTCAACAGCCTGAGTTGATAATTCTGTAAGTGAATTAAATTACTTTACATAACTAGGGCAGTATTTTCCAAGTCTGGAATTTATCCCTTCTGCGGTTTAGGTTTCTTTTCCTCTGTCTGTTGACCTACTATTTTATAATATTATCAACTTTGTAAAATTCTCTTATTTATTTATTTTTTTACTCAGAATGATTAACACTTGAAATTAAATTTAAACTTGTTAGGAAGTTCCTGTTCAAGGTCGAATTTATGTAATTTTTTTAAAATGAATACACAGTTCGTATATATACATCTCTTTGGATGCCCATCAGGAAAAGTAACCAACGGAAAAGTGCCCATCACGAATTTATCAAGGGAGGAAAAGTGCCCATCCAAACATAATTTAATTAATGAATATTTGTGTTTTTTTTACACGAAAATCTTATAAGGTTTTATTCTAGAATTTTGGCACAACTTATAATTTAATTAATGAATATTTGTGTTTTTTTACACGAAAATGTTATACGGTCTAGAGTCTAGAATAAACCTTATAAAATTATCGTTTAAAAAACACAAATATTCATTAATTAAATTATGTTTTGATGGGCACTTTTCCTCCCTTGATAAATTCGTGATGGGCACTTTTCCGGATACCCGACTCTATGTATCTCATAGTTGTAAATCACTTTGAATGTTCTTTGTTTTGTAAGGGGTTGCCCCGGGATTGATTTAGAGAAATATTTTATTTATTTATTTAGGTTAGGTAGGCGTAGATTTAGATAGGGATTTTGTATTTCCTCGCTAGGAGGAAAAGGTTCCATGTATCTAAACTTAAACTAAATCTGGTCATTTACAAAAGTAAGTTATTCATTCCAATTTGAACGTTTGTGTTTTTAACACAACGTTTCAGCCGATCCATTCTACGACCTTCCCCAGGTCCACCGAACGTTAAGGCTGTTGAAGCGTTGTGTTAACAACACAAACAACAAGAAAGAGTTCAATCGTCCTAACAACTCTTTGAATATTAATGACCTTTCTCAAAACTATAGACAGTAAGTTATTCAAATATCAGCAATAGTTATGCTAGCCATTAATCAATAACCATGGTTTGTACAAGAATAAATTGGTTCTACAACATTTGTTTATGATACCTACTTGAGTACTTATTCAAAGAGAGCTTAGGTTTAGAAAAAATCCTTTTAGATACTATAGAATGGTGTTTCTTAATCTGATAAATGATTCACCCAAGGGTGAATGAAACTATAGGGTTGAATGATACATGAAGGGTGAATGAATCATAAAGGGTGAAAGACCTAGTTTATTCAGATATTTATATTTTTTCTATTCTTAAAAAAGTAATTTTTGTTGTAAACATGTACAATAAAACATTATTTCTGAAAAAAAATCTCATTTTAAGTTCTGAGACTGTTGTTTGGTAAATCTATGTAAACTAGAAGATTTCTAATAACTTTTTGCTTTTTGTGTTAATTTTTAGTCACTCCTAGTTTTCCTTACATATTTTTAGAATGCCCCCCCCCCCCAAAAAAAAACATGAATAAAATAAACACTTAAGAAATAAGTTAATTCATGCCTTTTGCTCATGATACAAAATAGGAAATTTAGTCATGGGTGAATGATATTTTGTAATAAAGACTTGAGGGTGAATGATACTGACAAAGTTTAGAAAACACTACTCTCCAATTCTCTGTATTGAGCGTATATAACTCCATTTGTGTTGTGTCGGCAAAAGAAGACACTTCGTTATCTCGTTTCCAAAACTCTCTCTTGAGACGTATCTTTCAATACATTAGCCACACATCTGAATTTATGTAAGTAACTGTAACTAATATTTCACAAAGACAATTGTTTAACTTCTAAAAGCATAGACTTGAGTTTTAACTAAATATCCCTTATTTAAGATCGGTTATTTTGTTGACGCGTTTAACTACAGCGTTAGGTTTGCTTAGCTGTGCATTAACATCAATATTTTTTAAAAACCACACTCTCTCACTTCATGCTTTGTCCTCTGTTAATTAGGATGATTTAACATTTGGTTAACTGGGAAATATGCCAAAGATATTTTGACAAATCATTCAAAACGAAGTAGAGTGGTAACATTTTTCGGACATCATGGAGTTAAGCCATGTTTTCAAAAACATCTAGAAATATCTAGCATCTAAGGAAGTTTAGCGTTCCAAATTAAATATCTGAAAACACCTATAATCTAGGGAGCATTAGCGTCGGTAACACTGCGACACAAGCATTGATTTGAATTTTGAATAATACAATGTTTACTCACCGACCGTAGTTGAGATTATTTCTAAATTTAAAGTTTTTTTTTGTTTAATGTAAACGTGTTTATTTTAAGTTTACGAAAGGGCACGAATAACACAAATGTTTACTCACCTTAGTTGAAGCCATTTCTGAATTTAAAGGTTTTTAATATACATTTATTTACGAAAGGGCACGGATACAAAGGGAACGAAACAGATTTTGATTTTTAAATGTTCAATTTATTTCTAAATTGCCGTTAGTGTTTGTTCTGGTTTTTAATTTACACCAGATATTTTTCTTTGATATTTCTATGTCAGTATGCGCAGTAATTTGGGACGCTGAGCTACACTGCCCCCGATCTGGATTCTAGATGTTTTTGAAAACATAGTTTAATTCCATGATGTCCCATTTTTCCTTATATAACAGTAGTAGACACATTGTTTTCAGTCTATATTTCATATCCATCTCTCTCCACATATATTGTTGTGTAATAGAGAATGAAGAAACCTTTACAAAAAATTAACTTCTTGGCCAAAAGAAATGAATAAAAATACATCAATGTAAACTAAAAGTATATGTACAGTGTCGCCCATAAATAAGTACACCCCTACCACCTTTTGTATAGAAAGTTAATTTTCTTCTAAACCTAACATAGCAGGATTTTATTATTTCTAGTGGAACATTACACAATCAAAACGGATATTACCAGGTATTACTTATGACCAAACTCTACAGCATTGAATATATTCTTTCGTGGGGGTGTACTCAATTTTGGACGGCAACATCATACTTTTGGCAACGAGGTTTCAATGTTGTAGAGTT
>VCCN01003067.1:5441964-5452042 GCA_006491835.1 Architeuthis dux | reverse complement strand
CTCCTACACCCCACACAAACTCCCAAATACTCCGATACATCGCACCATTCATACTTCCTTCAAATCACTTGAAGTGCTCCCGTACCATTGGAAGAGAAACACCTCGAAACCATGGTACTTCCGCCTCTGTGCGCATCCATCTTTTCTCCATACACGACGAGCTGGGTTGTAGCCAAAAAGTTAAATTTTCGTTTCGTCCGACCAAAGAACATTCTTCCAAAAATAATTAGGCTTCTCTAAATGCTCATTAGCGAACTACAAAGATGTTTTCCCTGGCGTACGGGAGCTTGAGCCAATCATGTGCAGTTCATTACTAATAGTTCTTCTAGTAACCGATGTTTCAGCTGTACTTAAATCATCTTGGATCTCCTTTCGAGTCACTATTGGGTTCGCTTTGACTTTTCTAAGCATTTCTAGAGTTGCTCGTGAAGAAACTTTCTTTTGAGCCCTAAAACTTCTTCCACTTCAGAATAATCGATCCAATCGTACCGACGGGGATATTTAACATTTTGCTTGCTTATATTGATTAATTACGTCATTGTTTGTTCAGTTGAGAGCTCCTTTACTATACAAGGCGTAGTAAGATCTAAACCAGCATTCCTTCTTAAATAACATTTATAAGATAAACATACCTGTCAAGTTTCAATGTTGAAAATGAGTGAGAATCGTACCCGTCCGGAAGGGCACGCCCACCCCCAACTTAAAACGTGTTTCAAAAGTTCTGTATGCGATCTGTCAAAATAATTTGAGTTCCTAAGTTCTGTAAAAATATACTGAATACATACAAATAAACAACCAACAATTGTTAATCACTAACCAAAAGCTTTACACTCTTATAAAAAATTCATTTTTTATAAAATTTCTCACCTTTCATAAAATGCGTGAGAATTTCCCATTAATGCGTGAGACCGTGAGAACGTATCAAAATGTGTGAGACTCACGCAAAATGCGTAAGACTTGACAGGTATGGATAATATATAATAGTGTCCGAATACCTTTTTCCACCGTTACTTTTGTTTAAGTTTTATTCTGCATTGTATGTTTGGAAATATGTATTTTTCTTTTATATATTTTATAATCATCACTGAGGAACCAAACAACTAGTTAAGAGCTGTCCCTTTATGTCCCTTTAGTTAATGTCTCTTATCCAAGATTATAGCAAGGAAAATCATTCTATATCTGGTATTGATATTGTTGATAATAACAGATAGACAGATCGACAGACCGAAAGATGAATATAAAAGTAAGACATTGATAGAATTTATCCATCTGGAGTCCCCGATGCTTAACTTTTGTTGTATTGTAAGTGATTGATAATCCAGCGATGGAAATAGGATTTGGGAACTATGTATACATTATTTCGTTGTTAATTTTTTTCAATCCCAGGCAGGAGCACCACAACTGAAAAATTAACAACGAAATAATTTCTAGGACATGGATAGTGGAATGAGGACAGTATACCCCCGTGGATCAAATAAAGGGTTCAGTTCAATAGTTCCGGTAAGTTACCGACAAAACTTGACACCTGAAGAAGGCCGGAGGGTACATCGGCCGAAACGTTGTGGAAATGACAACCAAGATGAGGATCTCAGTCCGAACAATAGTATCAGTAATACATAGATAGATATATAGAGATAGATAGATTGCAAAAATGATATCCGATACATTTGAAGAAAAGTTCATTTATCCTGTTCGGAAATTGTCAAATGGGTCCCTAATCCAGTTTTTATTATATTCTGGTTAAGGAAAGTAATGTCGAAAAGCCATTTTTAAACTCTCGACATTTGTGTGATGGTTCTTTAAAAATTGTTTTCATACAAAACAGTCTTCCTGATTTTTGGTTATCAGTCAGAAATATTTATCCAGAATTATCAGAGAAAGCCTTTCAGAAATTACTAGATGTCTGGCTATGTATATATCACGCGAACAGGCCGCACTAATAGAGCGAGGGGGCTGAACATTTAAACATTTACTTCTTATTGTGTCTAGAAAAAAAAAACCTGTTTTTAAAAATCCCCCCATAATAGGTTTTTAGTGTATGTGTGTACTAAATTGGTCCCTGTTTTTTGAAAATTCAAACTTTTTAGTGATCCAACAAAAGGCGAGAAAAGTAACTTACATATTCATTGATCACCCCTTTTTCCATTTTTTTTAATTGATCACCCCCAATACGGCATGCTCCCAAAAGACGCTGGTCACGTGACGGTTTCTATTGAGCGACTAACCAAACCTGTTTTGTTTGTGTTTGAGTGGCATTTTTACCTTTCTTAAAATAACAAAATAATATGACGAAAATGTTGCTTATTTCTTTCCATCTTCAATATTAGAATGTTAGAATGAACAAACAAATATTCGCCGATTCTGACAATAGTTCTTTTAAAAGTGAACGCTAATATGACAGAAAACAACCAAAAGCGATCTTTTCAAAAGAAAGTTATTAAAGTAAATGTTCTTAATGACATCTAACGACAAACACAGAACAAACTGTTTGGCCAACCCAATACACGTCGTGTTTAACATCACATGGAGAGACAACAAGACAGCACAGTATATTAGCGAAAAAACAGGAGTCAGAGATATCATAAAATCCATTAGAAAACTCAAATGGCAATGGACAGGTCATGTTGCAAGAATGTCAGACAACCGTTTGGACATCACGACTCACTACGTGGATCACCAGAGATCATATGCGAAATTGGGTCTCGCAAAAAATAAGATGGCGTGACGATTTAGACATGTTCAGGAGATATTGGCGCCGCGACGCTCCGATGGAAAGGTCTGGTGAATCTTGAGGTAAGGTCTATGTCCAACGACGGACGTTAAAAGGCTGCTGCTGCTGCTGCTGATACTAAAAAAATATATATATTTACGTGCATAAAGACATTTACTGTACTCAGCTTAGTCTGGTATGAGACCAAAATTGTGTGAGAAACCAAATGAGGGTCGAACCCACTTCAGTAGTAATGGTTTGTGAGACTACCTTGCGAACCACTACACCACGACGAGGCGCCCATTTACGTATGTATACATATAAGTATTGGGTCGAATGACGTAGCAAAGTGAGGATATCACTGTAGAAAATCTTTGTAATATATGTAGTCATTAGACACACATGGACGCGCAACTATTCCCGTAGACAAAAATTTCACGGCTCGCTGGCAGGGTACAATCAGAAAGTAAAAAAACGACTAAGCTTTCGGTAAAATTGACACACAGAAAAAAAGATGTTTTATTTCTAGGTAATAATAAAGTTGAATAGACAGACATATTTATTAGAGTAAGTCTGTTAACTATAAGGGATTTTCGCCATAACCCTACCTTAAAATCATTTTTTAACCAGAAAATATATTGTATAGGGGAGCATGGGTCTTATACAAGTAACGGGTGTTAGATTAATGTTTGATTGAGAAAAGAAGACGATCACGCCAAAGGCAAACGAGTAGGAGTGGAGAAAGGGGAGAGAGAAGTCCTGGTGCGTGAAAATGTTTTCTCTTGTTTGTCACCTAGTCTCACGCGATAAGAGATTGTTGGATTGTATAACAAAGAGAAATTTGACTTTGATTCAACGTAGAAAATGAATGGTTGTTAGTAATTCTTCCGGATCAGTGATCACGTTGACAGACATTTAAAGAAGTCAGGTAATTATATAGAATAACTAGCAGGACACTTGGAAATTCCATGGTGTATCTTTCCAGTTTAGGAAAACACCAGAAAGCGATCAGTATATCATATTACAAAAATAGAAAAGCAAAGTAACAAAAAGGAAAACATATTATTTAGACATATTTTCTATAGTTTTGAGAAGGGTCATTAATATTCAAATGGTTCTTTCGGCCGATCCATTCAGGATCAGACTTGATGAACACAAGAAAGCCATAATCAGGGGCGAGGTAGATAAATCTGCTATGGCCGATCACATCTGGAGAGAGAACGGCGAGCATCTTCCTCTCTGGGAGGAAGTCCAGATTATTGACAGAGAACGGTGTTGGAAACAGAGAAAAATCAAAGAGGCAGCTCACATCAAAATGTCGACTAAATGCATTAGCCAGACAAGTGCGGATTTCAAACCGATGTGGCTTCCACTTCTCAACAAACCCAAACCCGACAAGACAAAGACATAGAAACACCCGGGCCATGTGCTATAAGGGTTATCCCCATTAAACATAACTTCTGTTTAACCGACCACACTCGGATTTTACACCTGAAGAAGGCCGAAGAATGGATCGGCCGAAACGTCTTGTTTACAACACAAATAACAAGAAGGAGTTCAATCGTCCGAAGAACCATTTGAATATTATTTAGAATTAAAAAAAAAAACATTGAGTATCCATTGAGGTTGAAAATCGTGAAAAATATTGATTTCTACCCGTTTTAAGTTCAGGGTGGCCGAATTGATAACGGCACGAAGAATGGACTCGACGAACCGAATTCAAACTACAGCTGAGATATTTGTGTTCACTTCGTTCTAATGCCCTTGGGAAACGCATGAATCCATCTCTCCCCTTAGCTATGGGTAAAAAAGCGCAGGATAACATGCAACTTGTGATTAATAGTCAAGTGAGTGACGCCACTTCGGGTTCTTCTCGCCTATAAGTCTATTACACACACACGCAAACGGGACGAATAAGTAGTAATGTAATAATTGAAGCCCAAGCTGAAGCTGTAGCCAGCGTAAGGGAACTACTTACTTTCCCTGTGTTATTGCTAGACTTAATTACTTAAATTCGTTACGCAGTGACTTGACTCTGGAAAAAGGTTGTCAGCAATAAAATACTGTTTAGGGCAAAGCGTATTAAAACTTGTCGAAAGTTATTCGTTGGTCTTTTATTGTCAGTGACAGATGCGACAATAAGTAATTGATCAAAATGATTACTTTATCTTGAAAATCGCCGAGAATTCTTTTATGCACGTATACATATCTGTACGCCAGCCAGTAAAAAGAATGGGATCCAACCTTTTAAACGAGGGCACATTCCAAAATACTCGTGGTATATCGTAATTAAACGTTACAGCTTATTCTTAAGAACACAGATCCTTCAGACATTAAAGAAACAACCTGCTTTCATATCACGTGTGATAGTAACTAATACATATTAAATAAATGATCTGGATGCTATGCCATGGAGCAGTGGTTAGATTGGTAGTCTTGCGACTTTGGTGAAAGGTTATTTATAGTCTTTTTGATCTTCACAGGTTGCCCCTCATTTGGGGCCTTGTGTCAAACTAAGCTAAACTTAGTAAATACCTATGAAATAATGTTTGCTACAGCAGAAGTGTAAATGAATAAATTATTATTAGCCGCAAATATCAGGAAATTCCCTGACCTCTATTCTTTGCATAAAATTGGGAGATTTCTTTCTGGTTTGATTGATTGATTGATTTGTTTAGCGGCATATCAACCCTTGATGGGTCATTTAATGCCGAAATCAGTTTAAAATACCCCAAATAGTGTCAAAATTTATTTTTTAATTAGAGTCTTGCGACTTTGATAAACGGTTATTTTTTTTAAATTAGAGTCTTGCGACTTTGGTGAAAGGTTATTTTTCCTTAACTATAGTCTTGCGACTTTGGTAAACGGTTATTTTTTTAAAAATTAGTCTTGCGACTTTGGTAAACGGTTATTTTAAAAAAGTTTTTAATTAGAGTCTTGCGACTTTGGTCAAAGGTTGTTTTATTTTTTATTACAGCCTTGCGACCTTGGTGAAAGGTTATTTTTCTTTAACTAGAGTCTTGCGACTTTGGTGAACGGTTATTTCTTTTTAAATAGAGTCTTACGACTTTGGTGCAAAACCAGTTGACGCCTGTTTGGGGGGCGGGGGTTACCGCTCTGCAGGGGATGCAGTCGGCGTATTCTAGGCCCCAGCCGACGTTTCTTTCTGAAGGATGGATTCAGGGTGCCTGGTGATCCATTTTGTATTTCTTTGTATTTCATCCTCATAAAGTATAATGTTCAGTTCCAGGAGGCTGTTCCCACAGGCTGCACCTCCCCATTGAACTTAGTGATTAGAAGGCCGTTCCACAGGCTGCATTTCCTTTTGCACTTAAAAGAGTAGGCCCAAGGTCAATCCCTGATGTCTGAGGCATCCCAAAGCAAAGTGCCGTGAAAACTGTACAAATTCTATCTACCCACGCGTACGCGTGTGTATCACCACACTAAGCTCAACTCTGTGAGGCAGATAACTAGCTTCATAATGATCATAGAACTGTTGGTGGCTAAATACTGCTTGTAACAAGTGTATCCTAACCGCGGATAAATAAGCTTCATATACTGGAGAAGTGAGAGCCGAAGTCCGTGAAGATTTGCGCCAACAGCTCGAATGTGATCCACCAGGAAGAGTCGACCTTCTTCCCATAGCATCTGGCTTGCAATTCGTAAAATACCAAGTAGGGCGAATGGTTCTGGAATATATTGTGGGGCTTGATAAGAATCTTCACTTATTAGAGGCTGATTTGGCCATTTCAGAGATCTGAGCGCACCAGGAGAGATCGTTCGACATAGCGGTGCCAATTAGCAATTATGATAGTCGGGGGGTCAGAGATGAGTTGTGGTGATGGCGTTATGTGGCTTTGGCCGGTCTAGAAATGATTGGATTTTAAATAGACTGGTTGTGGTCATTGCCATAATTCATGGAGGTTACAGTATCGGGTGGCTCAGCATGGGGTTTAATAGTTCTATACTGAAGAGAATTCATCTGGCGTATAAGTGGCTGAAGTGATTGGTCGAGGTGAAGAGGTCATTGGTCATGAGCAAGAACAGAATTTAAAGAAATTAATGCTGTCAGTATTTCTGACTTTATCACAGAGTTTGCTTTGAGAAGTTATATTTCACACAACGAGAGAAGTTTTTCTACGATAAGCTATAATTGGCTATCACAGATATTACAAGTAACCTGAATAAGACTGGCTACAATTGATTTGATTGAGGAATATAGGATTTAGTCCGAAACATGTTATATTAATGGTGTTCGGTAGATCAAGGGAACAAAAAGTTCTCGTCTTGTAGACCAGGGGTCGGCAAACTATGGCCCGCGGGCCGAATCTGGCCTGCGGACTCATTTCATTCGGCCCGCCGACTTCATTGAATATGTGACGTTGCATACAGCAATTCTTTGTTTTCCTTATCTATCTTTGGTCAGCAAACAATAAAATTCAGTTTGGAAAAATAAAGCAAAAGTCGCGGTGGCCTGATATTAATCAATGTGTTATTGCTGTTCTATTAGTATCCACAACATTTGAATTTCATAATTCCCATTGATTTATAGTACACGGAAAAACATTAAAGTTAAGAACCATAAGTTCAATGATACGTCCACCATCTTTACGTCTATATTTCAAAGAGATTATAAACGTAGTAGTAGAAATAGCATTACTAGTTTTGGTAGTTGTAGCAGGAGGAGAAAGAGCAGGATGAAGAGCAAGATGAGGGTGGTTCACTCGAAGTTTATGCTACGGCTGAGAAAATTGATATTTAACATTACTAGTTGTGGTAGTAGTAGCAGGAGGCGGAGGAAGAGGAAGGTGAGGATAGTTCACCCTAAGGTCTGGACCAAGTTTCATATCAATACACCATGATACGGATGAGAAAATTGATATTAACATAATCGGGACCGACCAACCGAAAAGTGTCTCATAGAGATGCGTGGACGCATCTAAAAAAAGCCTCTTAAAAAACAATGTTGCCAAATCAGCCATTTTTTCGGCTAGATCCGAAAGAGTTTTCCCCCCAATTTAGCCGATAAATTAAATAAAAGTAAATGTACAATTTTTATAAATAATTTGTTCTGGAGGCGTAGTGTATGGTTATTTTATTTGATAAATGGGCTTTAAATGAGTATAAAAAGGTTAGCTGGAAATTGAAAGGTTTACCAGATTTTAGCCATTTTTCAAGACAGTTTTAATTATTAATAAATAACGATGACAAAAACTGTAAAAAAACGAACGCTTAATGCGTCGTCTGTCTTTTTATTTTGAGAGTTGATTGAATAAATGTTCTTTTAATGATGTCACATGCAGCTGGTAAATAAATCACCCTTCCTTCCCCCTTTCTGTTGTTAAACATAATCGGAACCGACCAACCGACCGACAGACCGAAAAGTGTCTTATTGAGATGTGTTTGGACGCATAAAAAAACAAGGTGTTTCTATAGCCTTGTAAGATCATTGTTTCATTTCTTATTCGCTCTGGTTTGCCAGGCATAAAACCATTGCTAATCCGGCCGGCCCACCAAAAGGTTTGGTAGGTCTGCTGTAGATGTAGTTTTTGGATCACGTCAATATCAGGCCTGCTGACCAGTATAAATCATTATTAATTTGTATACAACGGTTTACCTTTATCTAACTACAATTGAAAAAAAATACTCGCCAATAGGGATTGTATGAAGTTGACATTCGCCAGATATATCAGTCAGCACACAAGGCAATTTAGTGTCCAGTTTGAAGTTGTTTGGATCAGCGGTTCTCTTTCTATAAAAATAAGAAATATCTCTGTAACGCTAGCTTCATCCTCCATTAAACGAAAACACAAGAATGCCCATCCTCTCCAAGATCTACCACTGTAACACGTCTCTAAAACGCTAGCTCCCAGTCGAACATTAAACGAAAACGTAAGGTTGCTCTGCCTCTCAACAAACCCAACATGTTTTGTAGGGCACGATTTCACCCCGTGCCCCCTTGACTGGGGTCATAAAAATGCCGAATTCTATGTCTCGCCACTGGCCACACTATTGCCATAGCTTTTTTCATAGTTTCTCTAAATTATCTCCCTTGGCTTCTCCTCTTTAGAATACATTTTGCATCGATCATTACTTACTGCTAAGTACTAATAATGGTTACACACAAGCATTTCATTCAAAATTATTTTACATAACAATTATGGCAGGCTACTCCACACACCATAAAGTCCGGCCCCTTCCAAACAAGTTTAATAATTACGATGTCTGTCAGAAACAGAATCGACCATTTTGAATATCTCAAGAACAGGTTACGTGGCCTTGATTTAACTTGGCATCCAATCAGGGGACCTTACTGCGCTTGTGTGAACATACATTCTCCCGTTGGGTTACTCAGTCGGCGGTGAGATGCCATTGAGTGAGCTTGTGTACTGTGTGACCGTCGCATTCATTATGCCGCTTCTTCACATCTCATGCAGATTCTTTTTTTACATTTACAAGCTATATTTGTGGGATTGGTCTGTCCGGAAAGTATCCAGCCATTTTGAATATCTAGAGAACCGGTTGCACAGCCTTTATGTAACTTGGCAACCAATCAGAGGAGGGCCTTACTGTTTATACGTGAACAGATACGCTCTCGTGGGGTTATTCAGTCAACAGTGAGACGCTATTGAGTGAGCTTGTGTACTCTGTGACTGTCGCTTTCACAATGACCGACCCTGCCAATTCTTCACGTCCTGTACAGTGTTTTCTTTGGCAAAAGATTGCATCATCCAGGTCTGTCAGCTCCCCTTATGGTACAGATTTGGCTCTCTGCAACATGTAGTTTTTCCCAAAGAGATTTCAAACCGTTAACAAGATTATATTATTTTGACTTCATTCCACGCATGTTCAGCCACCCCAGACTTTAATGTGTCTCCACGGATTGAAAATTAACGATATAGTGTTATTTTTTCAAGCGTGTCTGAATTCATAAATATATTAGCTACAATTTAAATTTGTAAATAAAGGTATTTTGTCCTTTTATATGTATGAATAGAATATATGAACTACTGTTTTTTAATTTTATTTCTAAACTGCAAAGCTGAACTAAGCAATTCCCACACGTCCTGCTAATGTAAACAATTTCTTTTCAATTAGAAAAATTAAAATTTGATATTTCTTTTCAATTAGAAAAATTAAAAAACTTGATATTTCTTTTCAATTAGAAAAATTAAGAGACTTGATATTTTTTTTCAATTAGAAAAATTAATACGCATAGGTGAGGTTCAACAAGAAAATTAGGACTATATTTGATAGAATTTTACCAGATAAGTAGGGCAACTCAAGTGTTGGAGAAATAGGGACATCACTTTGATTTTGTTCGATTTTGACCGGGCTGGTTTGGATAGATACATAAAAGGCATGGAA
>VCCN01003067.1:5357878-5369672 GCA_006491835.1 Architeuthis dux | reverse complement strand
CCACGTGCCTAAAAATACGATCGGTTAGAATAAGGAGGCGAGTCAATGTGTATGTTTCGGGCCGCTGCCTTTCCATGAGATGCCGTTGGATCAGTGGTAAAGAGATTGCTTCCAGGGTGGACGCCGGTTCGATCTCGGCACGGCGATCGTTTCTTTATTCATTTATTTTCGATCTAGGCCGCCCGTTTAGCAGTCGCTAACACCGATGCCTGGCTGATATGTGTTCCTAATTAATAAATGTCTTTATAATTATCATATGTATATATGTATCATCCCTGTCACCAACAGTAGCGTTATCGTTCTCTTATGATGGAATACACATTTTATCTGAAAGGTTGCGTAAGGTCATAGAAATGCATGGAAATACTTTCAAAACTGATAAGGAATGTACACGAATATAAATTTGGTAGAAAGAATGCTGGAAACTTTTGCATCAACCTAATATATGATTAAATCTTACGGATTTAACCCCCGAAAATACCAACTTTACCCCCTGATTTAACCCTTTTATGTCTGAATTTGCAAAAATCGATTTGATTTTCGAATTTTCCATATTCAAATCACGTCAGGTACCAATTTTGATTGTAACCTGAACAATTCTAAAAATGTTGACTTTTACGACATTACCCCTGAAATGCTAACTTTACCCACTGATTTGACACCCTTATTGTCCAAAATCTTAGAAACTGCATCAATTTCTGCAATCAAAATAGTTTAGATACTATTTCTAATGAAAATGTGAGAAAGAAACTTGGATAATCGAGCAAAGTGTAATTTCCTATTCAGTGCGATTGGTCTGTAGTTGATCAAATAAGTTAAAATAGCACGTAAAAAGAATTTGCCCAAAAGGTATGAAGGGGTGCATTTTATATGTTATTCTACATAAAATCGCGCTTCTACCGGTACCGAATATGCTTAGGGGCCAATTTATTCCAGGTTGATCCCTAATTCGACCGGACTATAGTCTTCCGGCTATGTTTGGTTTCAGAACTATTTTGCACACCTAAAATACTTTGGACACCAAAATGGCTTTTGTATATGTAGGTTTTTACAGTATTACTAATTGAATGTGAATTTAACAAAAAATACGAGGTCTGTTCAGAGGATATCCAGTCATTTTAAATATCTCAAGAACCGGTTGCGCGGTCTTGATGTAACTTGGCAAACAATCAGAAGGGACCTTACTGCACATGTATGAACAGACACTTTCCCGTAGGCATACTCAGTTGGCAGTGAGAAGCCATTGAGTTAGATTGTATACTATGTGACTGTCGCATTCACAATACCATGCCCACTCTTCACGTCTAGTGCAGTTCTTTTAGGGCAAAATATCGGATCATCCCTGTCTGTCAGCCTAGTCCAACTAAAAATATATAAAAGACTGACCATTCGTGAGAAAGAATTAAATGTTTTGATTCTCCCAAATCATGTTGCTGTTAAAATTATACCCTAAAACAATCACCACGAATTGAGTTTCTAGTCGGCAAGAAAAAGAAAATGCAACCTAATCTTTTTTTTCTTCTGCTTAATCTTTCGTACTTTACAATTATGCACGTTAGCTTTTGGTGAGGACTAACGAAAAAGCCCCCCCCCCCGCCACCACACACATATCTTCTATATTTATGTCATAACACAAATGTAATCTATAAAAATAAATTTCTATGCTTATATTGATAGTTACTAAGCTTAATTTTGCCTCAGGGCCACAGCTGTGGAGCACCCAGAGAGGATCATACTCATTATACTAACAATAGTCTGCAAGATTAACTAACTAATCCCCGCTCTCTAGAAGGCATCCATTAGTCTCAAAGAACGATAATAATGAGATACCCAGGGAGGGGAACAGCAGTGGTTATTGGGATTAACCCGTTGATCATCATGCACCCAACATTTGTATTTGGCTAGCATTACCTTTCCCGTCTTTATATGGACGCTGCTCCAGCTGTTGCTGATACCGGAAACTACCGAAGTCCGCCGCTGCTGCTGTTGATGACGAATTTAAAGTCAACGAAAGAGACCTGAAGATTCATCAGAACGGCACTTTTATTTTTTTAATTTGTTTAACTGGTCTACAGATATCAGGCAATTTCATGTAGTTCACACAGGCGCCACCTGGTTTTGCACCAAAGTCGCAAGACTCTAGTTTAAAAAAATAAACTTTCACTAAAGTCGCAAGACTCTAGTTATATAAAAAAATAACCTTTCACCAAAGTCACAAGACACTAATGAAAAAAAATAACCGTTTACCGAAGTCGCAAGACTCTAATTAAAAAAAAAGAAAAAACCGTTTACCAAAGTCGCAAGACACTATTTTGGGGATTTTAAACTGATTTCGGCATTAAATGACCCATCAAGGGTTGATATGCCGCTAAACAAATCAATCAATCATGTTGTTCAAGAGACTGTATTTTTTGGTTTTGTTTTCATTTTTTTTTTATTCAAGCAAAAGCTTGATAAATAAAATGGAACAAATGATAAGTTAGAGTGAGTTTAGTAGGTAGGTTTAGTTTTAAGGTTGTGAGGTAGGGTTAAGATTAGGGTTAGTAGGCAGGTTTAGTGTTAATGTTGGGAGGTAGGGTTAGTGTTAGGGTTAAGGTTGGGGTTAGGGTTGGGGTTGCTGCTTTTAGGGTTAGGGTAATAATGTGAAATCTAGTACAGAATATTTCCAAACTGGTTTCCTTTGTTCTTTCTCTCCACATAAACTTTTATAAGTAAGATGTAAATAATTGGTCCTCGGTACCATGTATGCTACGAAATCTTGCCTTCGCATGGGCCCAAGAACCTTCCACTTGGTTTGTGTGGATTGTTGGATCATTTGGATCCACAAAATGCAGGGAATCGTTCACTGTACATTTCCCATCTCCATATGGCTGCCGCTCCGGAGCACGGCGACTCGGGTGTTTCCGCTATCAGACGGGAAAGGAGATGGGAAAGGTCATGATTGCCTTGTATTTAATTTCTGGCAATCGGAAAATTGATGTCATTATGTCTGGTTATCCGATTCCTGCTTAGTAAGCTTTAATGATATATCTGTCGATGTTGTTACTTTGCTGACAACATTTATTTGCGAAGAACAAAAACAGTTATTTACCTTGCATGTAAATACAGTGATACATTTCAAAAAAGTTAATTTTAACATCCTTATACAACATCAAACTTGATAGAATTTCGACCAAAGATTTCTGGTTTTTTGTACATTACTCTTCATTGTTCAATCTTGTTTCAATGTGTTTTTTAAAACAACAAATATTTTTATATCTTTGGTCCAAATTCCGTTAATTCTGAAGCTGTATAAGGATGTTAAAATCAACTTTTTGAAAATTATCGGATTTTTCACTTTGACTTTTGCACTCCCTTATATACCTACTAACCCTAACATTAACCCTACCTCCCAACCCTAACCCCAACCGTACCTCTTAACACTAACACTAACCCTACCTCCCAGCCCTAACACTATTAGTTCTTTTCTAAAAGTTTTAGACGGGGATGTTTTAATCATTGTATGTTTCTTGTTTGTACTAATCTCCTCACCATTATTGTTTGTTTTTCACAGCTTTTCGGTCGTCTACCCTCCAGTCTTAGACACCCGAGGAGGGCCGGAGTACACGACCGAAAAATCGCGAAAACAAAATGAAAACAACAAAGACAATGTGTTCCAACATTCTCGAAAAACAGGATA
This sequence comes from Architeuthis dux, assembly GCA_006491835.1. Taxonomy (NCBI): domain Eukaryota; kingdom Metazoa; phylum Mollusca; class Cephalopoda; order Oegopsida; family Architeuthidae; genus Architeuthis; species Architeuthis dux. The sequence continues at coordinate 5,365,993 of VCCN01003067.1, read as the reverse complement.
ATTTGCGCCCATCATTACCATTTGGAATAAGATAGCATCTATTTCACTATCTTGTCTAATTTTTCATGGCCAAGTGGATACAGATCGTTGGTTAAGTGCATTCGGTTACTTGGTGGTCGGGAGTTCAGTACCTGATTCAGGCAGTGAAAGTTATATTCTCTGTTCAGTGGAAAAAAGGCAAAAGCAGCATCACAAAGAACTAGAAAACACCCAGAGAGCTCATACCTCTGCCAACGTCATTGTCAAGTGAAATAATTGTGCGTAGATCCGCCCTGAAATTGAATCACTTTCCCCGTAGCCCATTGCCTACCATTCATTGAAACCTTTGGAGATATCGTGTGGACAGAATGAACCTCTGGCGATATTATGTGGTGTAGACATACAACTACGACGCAGGGGATGTAATTATGCATCGATACGCTCCAGAATGTAATCACTTCTTGCGTAGCCTATTGCCCACCCTTCCATCAAATTTCATTGAGAACTTTGATATATCGTGTGGACAGTCATGAGCGTATACATAAATGTACGCAAGAAAATGAAAAAATAAAAATCTCTCAATCAAAAAATATTCCTGGATCCGCTCCCAAATTCACTCACTTGTTCTTTACATCCTTCCACAAAATTTCATTGAAATCCATTGGTTACTTTTGGAGTTATCATGTGGACGTACTGACAGACAGAGGGAAAGACGTACACGACCGAATACATATACCTCACCAACTTCGTTCGCAGAGGTAAATTAACAGATATCCCCTAGCATAGATAGAGAAATCAGAACAATCTACCCCCGTGGATCGAATAAAGGGTTCGGTTCAAAATTCCAAGAAGGTTACCGATTACGACAGAGACATGAAGAAGGCCAGAAAGTAGAACGGCCGAAAAGTTGTGACTATAACAATCAAGATGAACACACTAGCCCGAATAGATTGATGTGCGACAATACAATATTCAGCCAAGGAACTGCAAACAATTCTGTATGCATTTAATCACCAAATCTGCTTATGGTCAAATCATGGTCAAATCGCTGCTTATTGTTTGATTCATTAACGTTAAGCAGCGCCCAGCCTAATCAGTTTTTAGATGGGTGACTTCTTGGGAACATCAGCTACTGTAAAGCAAATAAGTTGCTTTTTGGCATGCCGCTTGAATGAGATTGATGCATACTATCGTATTAACTGGTGACTCTTAATCATTAATATACTCTCTTTTGTTTTAGATAAACTTATTTCATCTATCAACATTTTTTACGATACCAGATTTGTAAAATTCCTTCGATTTTAACCTGAAATAAGAGACTCTTGAAGTGAGACTTTGTCCATCAGAATAGTTTTGTAAACTCCTAAACAAATGATAGTCAATTGGAGCAAGGTCAGGAGATCATGGTGGATGAATGATCTTTCCCAGCCGAATGCCTCTATGAGATCTTTGGTCACTCGCGCAGTATGAGGACGTGCATTATCGTGATAAAGAATGACTCCTTTTCTGTTCACTAAAGATGGGTGTTTTCTGTCCAAAGCGGGTTTTCAAACGCCCACATTCTTGGCAGTAAACTTCAGCTGTAACTGTTCGGTTATCGTTTAAAAGTTCGTAATGAACGATTCCTTGAAAATCTCACCGAACACTTAGCAAGATCTTCTTCGGGTGAAGGTCGCCTCTAAGCTGGGACACAGATCTATCATCGTGACTGAGCCATCGACGACAGCGTTTAACATTTGGAAAAATGATCCATTTTCCATCCCCAGTAACAACTCTTCCCAAAAAGGCGCCTGGAACACGTTGCTGGCCATTTGTTATGGACAGGTCATGTGGGACTCATTTTCCAACCTTTGACCTTTCCTTTGACATATTGCTAATATTGAATCGTTCGCCAAGTTCCTTGACTCTACCAACTTTATTTGTTGCAACTTTTACAAAAAAACAAAACAGACAGAACTTTCATTACAAACCAATACTTCCATTTTGACTTGTGCCAAACTGAGCGGAGTGAATATCACGTTCCTTACGTACTGAACTAAGTTTAGTAAATATCAAATAGTTGAATTCATGGCCTGTCTGTGGGTAAAATAGTTGCTTATTTGTCATTAATGCTAGTGATCAGTGTTCGATCCCTGGTAAAAAGCCAAGGTTTCAACCCTTGCAGGCTTTCTCCACTTGGAAGATTGGTGTAACGCAATCTTCTTAACATTCATTTGGTCTGTAAAATGATTTAAAAAAATAAAAATATGTCGTTTATAATTTAAAAAATAAACAGTATTTTATAAATATATTTCGCGTAACACCTTGGTTACCCAGTGTGTAGTCACCGCTTTGCAATGTTCCAAACCTTTTTTGTTTTATATATTCAACATCTGATTTAAAGGAATTTAAAGAAATAAATAAAGAAATATACTCTTTTTTATTGTAAGTTTATGATATTTGTATTCTATATCTATAAGTTTTTCTTTTTCTTTAAATACAGCCCTAATTCGTGTTCTCTGCCAACATGACTCGCTGGTGGCATTAACCTGGTCGATATAATCGCCTATTGCACATATTAAGCTGTACTGTACAATCAATCAAAGAGACCATATTATTTGCCATCTGCAACACGGTGAACATTCTCCCACTTCATAATTTCAAGCAAGCCAATGAAATGTAAGAGAGAACTGCTAATCTTTTCGATTTGGGTTTGCTTTTAAGAAAAAAGAAATATTCGCGAAAATTAAAAGAATACCCAAGAGAAGGAACTTGTCAAAAAAAAGGGGGTAAAAAATAAGTCTAATAACAAAATGCTTCAAAATTAAGGTGTGGAATCTTTTTGCTTCTGATTTTTATTTCACGTCAATTTTCTTTGTTTATTTCTTGAATTTCTTTAAAGATTTTCTTTTTGTCGTCTTGTTTTATGTTCTCAATTTCATTCTTTTTGTGAATTAGTTTTTGTTTTTCATTTGTTTTTCAACCTTCATCCTCACTTCCTTCTTTCTTTCTTTCTTTCTTTCTTTCTTTCTTTCTTTCTTTCTCTCTCTCAATCGTTTTTTCTGTTTCTTTTCTTCTTTCTTTTTACATTCGGTCGTTCATTTCTTTTATTTCGTTCTACCTTCCTTCGTTCTAACTTTTCTTTTTACCTTCTTCTTTGTCCTTTTCTCTTTTCTTTCTTTTTCTTATAATGTTCTCCTTCCTATGTCCCCATTTTCCGCACTATTTTTATTCTTAGTTTTATTTGTTTCACCCCCACCACTACCTTCTTTCTTCATTCCGTCTATATTTTCTTTCTTTTTCCGCTTCTTCATTTCCTTCTTTTTTCATCTCTCTTTTTTTCTCCAATCATTCGTTTGTTTTTTTCGTTCGTTCGTTTCTTCGTTTCTTTCTTTAAATTTTTCTTTCTTTCATTTTTCTTTCTCGTCTCCCACCTTTCTTTTGTTTCTTCCTTTGCCCTTTTCTTTTTTGCTCCACCATTTTCTTTCTCTCTTTCTTTCTCTCTTTCTTTCTTTCTTTCTTTCTTTCTTCACGGTTTTTGCCAACCAATCGCCTTCAGATCATATCGCGTGCCACAAAAAGCCTGCAATGTTAACTCGCATGTCATCTGCACGGAGCAGGCAGATAATGTTTAGCTCGCTAGCTGTCTGTCTGTCTCCAATGATGTATCTGACGTCAGCAACGATGTGTCGTCTCATAAATACACCGGTCCGTTATAGCTGCTCTCAAAACTAACCGCACGGCTAAAGTCTCGCCCAGGGAATTTCTCATGCTGACACCGTGAACACGCTTCTCGTAGCATGGCGTCTCTTACTCGCACAGACCGTGCTAATAGGATGGTTGGATGGTTGGAAGAGCTGCAGGCACAGCCATCAGATTTGATGGCCTGCTTGGTGTTAAGCCCTGCAGTCACAATGGTCAGGCCTGGGGAACCTCTCTTACACGCAATAACGAAGCCGCATTTTGAGAATGCCAAACGGTTAAAATAAATTGCTTTATTCCACAAAGTGTTGTTTGCTTTTGACATTAATAATTTTGGGCCTGTTGCTATGTTTTCATTTTGTTTCTATGCGTGCATGTGTGCATGTGCGTGCGTGTATGCGTACTTGTGTGCGTGCGTGTGAGTGTGTGCGTGCGTGTGAGTTCCTTTTGTGTTTTTCTTTTGCCTTTTTGAGGTTTGGTTGGTATTTTAAATATTGGCAATGAATGAATGTTGTAGTTGCCATTGTTGAGTAAATGTCCCGGAAATAAAACTTGAAAACTTCTGCCAGCCGATCGATAAACGATAGCCACGTGTGATAAGCAGTGACGAAGATCATGTGCCAAAAATGAAGGTAGATTTTACGAAGCTTGGCTTAGTCAGGCACAGGGCCACAAGAAATAGTGGGGCTCCCAATGAAGACCAAGCTTGAGAGCTTATCGTAATAATCATCTCTCTACAAGAGGATCCCAAGTAAATATTTAATAAACTTAGAATATACAGGGATACAATAACAAGGCACCCAGTGAGGATCGAACTCATTTCATTAGCAATGGTCTGCGACACTTGTTTTCGAACCATCATTCTACAGACCCTCGCTAATATTTAGTAGAAGAAATAATAAGTTATGGCACCTTGAATACTGTATAGTAATCACATTCTGAATTCAGAATTATCGCTCTTTAATCACATAGGTAAACATTATTCCCCTAAGTACAGGGATACAATAACAAGGCACCCAGTGAGGATGAACTCATTTCATTAGCAATGGTCAGCGACACTTGTTTTCGAACCATCATTCTACAGACACTCGCTAATATTTAGTAGAAGAAATAATAAGTTATGGCACCTTGAATATTGTATAGTAATCACATTCTGAATTCAGAATTATCGCTCTTTAATCACATAGGTAAACATTATTCCCCTAAGCACAGGGATACAATAACAAGGCACCCAGTGAGGATCGAACTCATTTCATTAGCAATGGTCAGCGAGATTTGTTTTCGAAACATCATTCTACAGCAGAGACCCTCGCTAATATTTAGTAGAGGAAATAATATGTTATGGCACCTTGAATACTGTATAGTAATCACATTCTGAATTCAAAATTATCGCTCTTTAATCACATAGGTAAACATTATTCCCCTAAGTACAGGGATGCAATAACAAGGCACCCAGTGAGGATCGAACTCATTTCATTAGCAATGGTCAGCGACACTTGTTTTCGAAACATCACTCAACAGCAGAGACCCTCGTTAATATTTAGCAGAGGAAATTATATTTTATGGTATCTTGAATACTGTATAGTAATCACATTCTGAATTCAAAATTATCGCTCTTTAATCACATAGGTAAACATTATTCTAATTACTTAATTTAATTATGTTTTCAGTCCAATTGGCTCCTTTGTTCGGTTGGTTTACTAACCTAAACATGACCTGCAAAATTTGACTTTGACGCTAACATGTTTTTGTTGCTACTGCCTAAGCAGGCAAGCTCGTTATGGGAGAGGGGTTTGCCCAAGTGCTTTCTCACCCAAACCTTTCTCTATATAACCTCGTGACATGCCAGCAACGAGACATTTTATCTAGATATCTGGTAAGTAAACAAAACTCGGTTCGCCTTTCTATTTCCGTGCCTACAACCGTTACTCCGATCCGTACCTCTTTCAACTCTCGATTATAAATTACAGGGAAAGACGATAGACACTAGCAACGTTCTTAAAAGCATAATTTAGTTAAATTCAACTAAATTAAACCAATGCAGTTGCGTCACCTGGGTTGGCGTCACCCAGTGCGGTAACTCATGTTCTCACCCCCATGAAACTTCATTTAAACCAGACCATACAGAATCCTTAATAATTTGTTTGTGCTAATGTTACTAATAAATCACAATCCCCGTATGCTAATGAATGTAATTTCAATAGTAGTGACATAAACAATTAGCAAAATTAAAATTACACTTTTTAATTACAATATCATACGTACAGCCTAAATGTATTCTGATTTATATACTTTCATGTGGTTAAAGTTAACATTCCATAAGAAAACGACAGAATTTAAAATTACTTAAGAATTATGTTCATATTAACGCTAAACTTTAACGTTAAATTTTAATGTTAAATTAATTGTTATTACACTTTTTAATTACAATATCATACGTACAGCCTAAATGTATTCTGATTTATATAATTTCATGTGGTTAAAGTTAAAATTCCATGAGAAAACAATAGAATTCAAAACTACATTACAATTATGTTCATATTAACGCTAAACTTTAACGTTACATTTTAATGTTAAAATAATTGTTATACATGTAAGTTATTTAACAATTTTATCACAGAATGACATGTGATAAATATAGTTTTAAATTGCTTAAATATAATATTTCTTAGATTATATGAATACTAAAACAACACTATTTTGTGAAATATTTTAATATTGAATTACAACATTATTAGTAAGTGAGCAGAAGCCTGTTTTTTTTAGAAACCGTCAACCAAAACTGTCACCAAAACTGTCGACATAGGTTTCTTCAGTTTTCAAGTTGGTCCGGCTGGCTAGCTATGTATGTATGTATCACGCATACATGCCGGACCAATAGAGCTAGAGGGATAAAAGTTTGAACATGCACTCCTTATTATGTCTACAAAAACATTTATTTTATATTTTTGGAAAATAAACCTAAATAGGTTTTTAGTGGAGGTTCAATTTACAATGTAGGTTTATGCTAAATTGATCCCTTGTGCTCGCTTATTCTTTTGAAAATTCAGGTTTTTTAGTGATCACTGGCCAACAAAAGGCGAGAGAAGTAACTTATTCATTGATCACTCCGTTTTCCAATTTTTTAATTGATCACCCATAATACGTTATGCTGCCAAAAGACGTTGGTTACGTGACGGTTTCTATTGAGTGACTAACCAGACCTGTTGATTTTTCTCCTTATATTCCTTTAATTATTACTTCATTATCAAATATGTTGTTGATATAGGTTCACAAATACTAATTACCACAATATTGTAGCTAAAACACCAGAATGTTTGACAAAATCAGCAACTATAAAACAAGAGTAACGAAGACATCAGAGCGTGCAGTTGAAACACTTCGCAAAGATTTTTATGCAGCTATTTTGGTATCACTCCCCTCCCCCGATACTATCACCCGGTGCGATCCACATCCCTCGCTTCCTGCTAGTGACGCCACTGACTAATGACACATTTTCGAAGATAAGCAGGAAAAATATGGAGGCCTTCAAGAAGAATGCATAAGGCGTAGCTGAGATGGGCGCTAGATGGGCTATTTGAAAACGTCCCCCGGGACACTAATGGAGGGGATCCCCAAAAGCTTTATAAATAGTAGTTCACCTACTGCATTTCTACTGACAAATCTCACTAAATGTTGTAGGGGGCCCATTAAGGAGCCAAGCCCCTCCGGGCCCCCACATCTCTAGCTATGCCACTGACATTTCCTATTGAAATGATATCTCGAGGTCTTATCGCCAACTCTACTTTGGCATAACTGATAAAACTTAGTACGTCAATATCAGAAAAGAGGAAATATATAGAGACACTTAAAGATCGGGTGGAGGCTGTATCTGCATCGATCTGACATTCCTACACTGCGACAGAAAACCAACAAATCCTGGTGATATCGTGAGATACTTCTTAGGCCCCCTGGATTAGTGATGCTGATGTTTCAGCTCCGAAACATGACTCCAATGGCATCATCGGATGAAGGCTTTGATGTCGGCACTGCTGTTCGCACTTAATAGCATAAAACTGTCGAAAGAAATACTGAGGAATCCATAATAACCCTAAAGAAAACGAACGATTAAAAATATACAGTGAGTGCAAAAAGATTCAAATTGATTTCAAAAAGTTCAAAAGATATTTTCAAAATTGATAGAATTTGGTCCAAAGATTTCTGATTTTTGTATATAACTTTCCAATGTTCAATCTTGTTTCAATGTATTTTAAACTTTTGTATTTTTTTCATCTTTGGTTCAAATTCTGTCAATTTTGAAGCTGTTTAAGGATGTTAAAATGATTTTTTAAAAACTTTTGCACTCACTGTATATCTGAAATATAGCTAGAGGAATTAAAATGTCAATGACTTTATCAATTTCAGTAATGTAGCTATTTCAAATAATGTCAATGACTTTATCAATTTCAGTAATGT
>VCCN01003067.1:5337489-5349475 GCA_006491835.1 Architeuthis dux | reverse complement strand
ACTTCACTCTAGCCACTGTTCAATTCCTGATTAAACTAAAAGTATACCTTACACTGGTGCCTATGTAGACTGGGTGTTCATATCAACCAAAAGGTTCAGTCTCTGTCGTATAAGTCAATTCTCTTCACCAAATATGTAAACAATTATATCAAATAGCCTAATACTCGCAGTTTATAATGTATCGTCACCAAAATCATGTTTGCAAACCTGTTTAGCTCAGACCTTAAAATAGAATTTTAAAAATCTAATATAAACGCCAATTTTCAAGTAGAATGAAGTGAATTGTCGAGATTGGAATGTGTCCTCTGTCTGACTGTTCTAGGCAGCACCATGAATTCTTGACAATCTTTCTCTAGTTGATTCTATTAACCTCAATACTGAGTTTTCGAATCTGTTCGACTGTGATGTCCTAATTGATGAGATAAAAACTAAAGGAAAAAGAAAAACTACTAACCGAATTCTAATTACCGAATACAGCATACATTTGAAGAAGACCGAAGAATATATCACCCGGAACGTTGTGTTAAAAACAACAAAACTGCAAACAATAGCATGAATAACACCGTGCAACGGGATTTTTTGTTCTTGGGTAATGGGTGTTATTTTCTAAATGCTTATGTAAAAAATATAGAAAATGCCTATTATTCTCTCCAAACTTTGCCTTTATGACCGGGACAGTGTTATTTTGAAATTTGCTTACTTCGTACAACGGTTGAATATGCATATTTTTATTCATATTTTTTCCAGAAAAAACAACATATGAATCTAAATGTATACTATTGTTAAATAAATGTGATCACAAAAGATTTAGAAGTGAGTAGGTTTTCGAGATTTACCAGTGTACTATAATTCACTTTCACGAACCAGACCACAAAATATAATCTCCCATCATGTGCGAGGTCTATCAGGCAGATTTCGCCATGGCTTTCGGAGATCAAGACACATTCTGGGCAACACATTTCTCTTGCAATACAACTGTGTCAAGTCCTTGATGAGTTCGGCTAGGAGGTCATCAGAGACTTCAAAATGGTGGCATTCCTGCTGGGTCTCCAAGGCGGTTTTACAAAGTTTCCATGCTATCTTTGTCTTTGAAACTGCAGGGACACATTGGCGCACTACCAAAGGCGGGACTGGTCACAGCCACCTGAATTCTATGTGGGGATAAACAACGTCACGTGGGAGCCACTGGTTAACTCCCTGAATGTGTTGCACCACTGCACATAAAATTAAACATTGAAACATTTTGTCACAGCTCTAGATAAGGAGTTTGAAGCTTTACAGTACCTTCCCTAAGCTGTCTGAGGCAAAATAGGTAAATTACAAAATATCAATGTTCTGATCACAAAAGCAAAGTTTGACGAGAATAATAGCCGTGTTTCTATACTTTTTAGACATAATCAATCAGAAAATAAAACTTATTTACCAGGAACAACAAAAAAGGTTGCACAGTGTAATTTATAACGAATAATGAATCTCAGAACTTCAGAAAACAAATGAAAAACCCGATAAGTTATCAAGGTAATAACTCTAAGGTAACTTACTGCAGGCTGAACCTCATTAATCTGGAAAGCTTGGGACCAATCAGGCACCGGAGTAGCGGATTTTCCGAATTAGTGAAGCTTTGAGCAAAACATGGCAAAATAATGCATATAATGCACTGTATGCCCCAATAAGATAGAAATAGAGAACATTAGCAACTTCAGAGTCGCAATAGAGAACAGATTCCAGGCCTTATGGAATACCGACAGTGACATAAAGGAAAAGAGTAATAGTCTGACAACTATAATTAAAGAAGCAGCAGAGATGGTAGGCAATACAAATGCAGACAATAATACACGGAAATACTCTAAAGCAACATTAAAACCAATCAAACAGAGAAGAAATATGGAGATATAAACTAAAGAGGATGAAAACAAAACAGCAGACCTTAACAAATTAATAAATAAAAGAACGAGAAAAGAAAAAAGGAAAAAAAACACAAAAAGTTTAGTGGGGGCTATCAGAAAGGGGAAGAGTTTAAAACACGCTCGATCCACAGACCTTACCGGCAAACAACAGATGCTTGCACTAATGGATAAAAACGGCAAAATTATCAAAAATAGGGACAAACTGACAAAAGTAACGGAAGAATACTATGAAAATGTGTACGCCCCCAAATTAGAAATAACACAAACTACTAATCCTATAGATACTAGTGATATCCCAGATATAACAGTAGAGGAAGTAGTGTCCACATTACGAAATAGGAAACTCGGTAAAACCCCAGGCGGGGATGGCATAACGACAGACCTTCTAGAAGATGCAGGAGAGACCCTACACAAAGGACTAGCACAGCTATTCACACAATGCTTAAGAGAGACAAAAGTTCTCAAAAACTTCGGTCTAGGAATAGTAATCCTACTTCACAAGAAAGGAGATAAGCACGACATTGTTAATTAGCGCCCTATTACACTATTACTTAATATATATAAACTATTCACAAAAATAATCACAAACAGATTAACATACAAACTAGATGAAAACCAACCACGCGAGCAAGCAGGCTTCAGAAGTGGCTACTCAACAATAGATCACCTACATGCAATAAACCAACTAATTCAAACGTCCCTAAAATACAACAAACCACTCTGTTTGGCCTTTGTAGATTATGAGAAAGCATTTGACTCGGTAGAACACATGGCAGTCTTCAACGCAATGCGTGAACAAGGAGTTAATGAGAATTACATACAAATTATCCAGAACATATATGAAAATGGCACTGCAATAATCAGAATATATAAAGATACAAACAAGATAAAGATAGTAATGGAGTAAGACTATTCACAGCGATGGGAATAAACATAGATGGAGAATACTTAAGCAACTTGCCGATGACATTCCTATGACGTCGGAAGCATCCGAAGAATTACAAATGTTAATCGATCTAAATAAGGAAAGCAAAAAAGTCGACTTAAAGATGAACAGAACAAAGGCAAACGTAATGTTCAACGATAAAGTCCCCCAAAAGACCATAAAGATAGGTGAGACTCTAGAAGAGGTTAATGAATACATCTACCTAGGACAGGTAATACAGCTAGTGAAAAACCATGACTGTAAAAATTAAACGACGCATAACAATAGGTTGAAAAGCATTTGCTATGAATAGAGACATTCTGAAGAGCACCTTGCCAATGTGCCTAAAGCGTAAAGTATACAACGGCTGCATAATACCAGCCATGACTTATGGATGCGAAACATGGAAATTAACCAAACGAGCTGAAAACCAACTCAGAATAGCACAGAGAGCCATGGAAAGAGCAATGCTAGGGATAACTCTAAGAGATAGAAAAAGATCAACATGGATCAGAGAGAGGACTAGAGAGAATGATATTATACAACTAATTAAGAAGCAAAAATGGAGATGGGCTGGTCACCTAGCAAGAAGACATGACAATAGATGGGGAAAGAGACTAACCGATTGGTGCCCATGGGACAGTAAGCAAGGTAGGAAAAGACCAGACACAAGATGGAGGGACGAGATAGAAAAGTTTGCCGGCAAGACCTGGCAGAGGTTAGCTCAAGATAGGACGTCATGGAAGGAGATGGGAAAGGCCTTTGTCCAGCAGTGGACTTATAACGGCTGATGATGATGATCATGATGATGATGATGATCATGATGATTACAGATACCGATACAACCTACATAGACATAAATCAGACTTACTAGACTTATCTAGTCCTGTAGCACTAAGAAAAAATAAAACGAGATTAGTAGAAACGGTAAAGAAAAATAGGCCTACTGATACGAGTTAAACATTACGTAAATAAACCATTCATCTTAACTTCATTAAAATAATGTTCGTTCATTATTTAATAAGAACCGAAGATTTATTAAAATCCAATAATTAGTTGATTTTTATTAGATTTTCAAAATTGAGCTGCTTTTTACCTAAACATTTTCTAATGCAAATTATTATGATTATTTTTTGTTTACAGATAAACAACTTTTCAAAAACACTTTTCAAAAAATATCTTTAGTACTATAGAGTGCACACAAATAATTTTATATCAGAATTTTCTTCCGTCTTTATTCTTAGTAATGGCGCAAATATTTTGACGATAAAATTAACTTTTATATAAGTCCTTTTTTTCGTCAGTGGTCGATTTCCCGCTAACGCCATATTCAAATCACCGTCACGAACCATCGAAGCTGCTGGACTAGTGAATATCGGATTAGTGAGGTTCAGCCTGTGGTCATCATCATTATCATCATCATCATCAATCGTTATAGGTCCACTACCAGACAAAGGCCATTCCCATCTCCTTGTGCTAACCTCTGCCACGTCTTACTGGCAAACGTCTCTATCTCGTCCCTCCATCTTGTGTTTGGTCTTTTCCTACTGCGTTTACTGTCCCATGGGCATCAATCGGTTAGTCTTTTCTCCCATCTACTGCCATCTCTTCTTGCTAGGTGGCCAGCCCATCTCCAGTTTTGCTGCTTAATTATTTGTATAATATCCTTCACTCTAGTCCCCCCTCGTTGTTGATCTTTTTCTATCTCTTGGAGTTATCCCTAGCATTGGCAAGGTGCTATTCAGAATGTCTCTATTCATACCAAATGCTTCCCAGCCTATCGTTATGCGTCATTTTATTTCGCAGTCATCTAGCTGTATTACCTGTCCTAGGTAGATGTATTCATCGACATTTTCTAGAGTCTCTCCTTCTATCTTTACAGCCTTTTTCGGAACTTTATCGTTGAACATTACTTTTGTTCTGTTCATCTTTAAGACTACTTTTTTTACTTTCCCTCTTTATATCAGTTAACATGTTTTATAATTATAGATATTTACTTGGCTTAGTGTGGCATTGGGCTACAATAGAGGAAAACCCACCGAGGGTCGAACTCAATACACTAGCGAGGAGTCTGCTCTATGGCAGACGTCCAAACTGCTTTAAAACCGCACCGTCCTGTGATAAATGTTCAAGTTTTGTATCCGGTTGATAGATCTAACTTTGGTTGTGAGGAGTTATTGTCAACGTTAACGGGTCGATTTAATGGTCGCAGTTTACGTTTATTTATAGAGGAATCTATTTATATAAAAAACTGGCTCTGTTTGTCACTGTGTTCACGCCCCCCCCCCCCCCCCACCTTAGACATTGGCACAGCTCAACCAAATTTGATATTCATAATTAGTGGACTTAGGGGAAGAAATTGGACTATTTGGTTCTTCCCCTAAAAAGATTCTTAAGGGTTTTAAAGGTGGGGGTTTCTATTAACAATGTAACTCTAATATTATATAAAACAATTGGCTCTGTTTATCACTGTGACCCCGTCTCCTTAAACATTGGCGCAGCTCAACCAAGTTCGGCACATATTTGGCATTCATACGCAATGGACCCAAGGGAACATTTTAAAGTAAACAGTTTTGTCAAAAACATTTTAAAGGGTTATAGAGGAGGGTCTATTTACAATATAACTATAATGCTAAACTGAACCCTTACTTTCCGTTCAATATACTTATATACATATGAAATCAAATGATGGATAATTTTATATCCGACAGAATATGATAATTATAATGACAGTTATTAGTTGAAAACCTATATGTGCCCGGCGCCGGTGTGAACGACTGCTAAACGAGCGGTCTAAATGTGTATAAAAACGAACTCCGTGCGGGGATCGAATCCGCGTCCACCCTGGAAGCAACTTTATACGCTGGTTCTGCTCTACCGACTGAGCTAACGAAGATCTCATGGTAGGCAGGAGTCTTTATATACATATACATACTAGCTGGAAACCGCCCGATAGAGCGAGTTTCAGCTAGTTCATGTGTTATCAACCTTTCTGACGTCACCGCCCATTTTCACATGAAAGATCTTCCCACCGCCCAATTGTATAATGAATATTCAAAAGGATACCAAAAGTGAAAAGTTTTCGCGTTACAAGATTCTTTATTGAAAATAATGTAAGATAGTAGCATCGAATGTTTCATGTACGCGCACCGTTTTTAGATATTCACTCATTTTTTTATTGTCAATTACAGACTTTAATACTCAAAATCCTACACCGCCCACCAACATTTCAAAACGTCCACCATTTTCTACATAGTTGCTCACAGCCCACCCAAGAGTTGAAATCGTCCACCGGTTGAGAAACCCCGAGCTAGTTGATAATAAACTGATTACTGGAAGGAAAACTTGATCCAGCTATGTTAAAGACAAGACTATTTCAAAATGAGAAGAGCCGAAGTTTGGGGCTCATGCCTGTCCGAAACGTATGAGTACAAAATAAATTAGTGCCTAGATAGCAGAATCTGGAAAAGCAAAACAAACAAAACAACAAACAAAACCCACAAAAAAACAAAAAACAAAAAACCCATCTGCTGGGGTGTCAAAATCAGTTTTATTTACAACAATAATAGCGGTTACGACCAGGAGCTGACAAATCTCCCTTTATAATAAAGAACAAATAAGCGAATTTGTGCCCTTCCTCGTGGCTGTAATAGTTACGTGTTTGTCAGGGGCCGGTGTTCGAGCCCAGAAAAAAAAAAGCCAGGATTTCGAATGCTGCCTACTTTGAAAATCAGCATTCGAAATCCTGGCTTTTTTCTGGGAGATCGGTGTAACAAAATCTTCCTTGTCTCGTTTGACTTTGTGATGAACTAAATTAAGCTTAGTAAATATCAAGAACAAAAAACGAATTTTATAGTATTTTGTAATCATAATAGTTTGTTCAAACTCGTGTTTTTTTTACTTTGTGTTTTTGTACGCCTCATTGTGACTGGTTAGTTCTCCTGTCATCTTCAGTAGTTTTACTTTTTTTTTATATATATGATGTCTACAGTGACCATAATGCTGATTTTTGAAAATGTATTTTCTACGTTTTATTTGTTAAAAGAAGGGTGAAGTGAGTGACGCCACTTCGTGTGCTTGTAGCATCTAAGTCTATTTCGCATATTGCAAACGAGCCGAGTAAAAAGTAATGTGATATGTGGAGCCCAAGTGGGGACGGATGAAGCCGTAACAAGCGCAAGGGCACTACTTACTTTATTTGCTAAAAGAAGAAAAAAGCACATTTCACTTAAAGACAATTTTGAAGTCTAACATAGAATTCTTTTCTCAAAATGCCCGAGTCTTCATCTCACAACATTGAACAATGAGAAAATTAAAAATAAGTTTTACATATGGTTGTAGGATGTTTCAGCCGTGGGCGTTTCAGCCCGGACGTTTCGACTTTGTTTGTTTTGAAAAGCGAAAATTACTATATGATTTATGTATTTACTTGTTTTTCTTTGATGAATTCTCTTACTTCTTTTTATTTATGCGCCATTTTAACATCAAGTGTGCACGGGTGTGAAATCTTCCCACTTACACTTTTTTTTTCCTAATCTTTTAGTCATTTGGTAAAAAATGAATCTTAACCCATTTTATTTGCATTTTATAAAATATATAGAAATAAATAAAACAAAAAATAGCTAAACAAAGTTTTAAAAATGATTTATGAGACACTAAACAACAAACATACATTATACAATTATTGTAAATGGCAGTAGATTTATATATTATGATTCTATTTCATTTTAAATTGCATCTTGTTAGTCATTTTCGCCTTTAAAAACAAAATGAGGTCGAGATCTCTGTTTACCATTTCGTATACGCACAGTATTTGACATTGAATGGAACCGATCCTTTAAAAACGTCCTGCAGTAATTCAAAATTATGGGTTATCATTTTTGCTGCTGTTGAAAAGAAAACAATGTAAAGTTTGTTTTACTAAAAAAAAAACCATTATTAGTCAACATGATTTCAAAGCAGAATCCGACCGTTTTTAAAAATCTGTTTACATTTCTGTCGGCAGTTTCATCATCAAAATCATCCTTAAAAGTAGCCATTAGAGCAACATGATTCGATAAAAAAAAAATGTATTGCCTGCTTTACTGAATCATGAATAAATGATTGCTAATTTGTGGTTAAAATAGCATGAAAACACAATTTTTCACAATAGGGGTCTTTCGCTTATCAGCACACGTCAAAGATCAAAGAATTGCAGTGAATATAGAATTAGTCTACAGACAAGTTTACTTCAACTCAAACGATTCAGCTGCTGACAAGGTGATGGAAACTCTCACAGTATGGATTTCAAAAGGATTTTAATTACTGTTTTGAGCATTATGATTATTTGTTTGTATTTTGCATATCTATTTATATAAGACAACTGGCTCTGTCTGTCACTGAGCTGTATTTTAACTAAAAGATTTCTAATGCAAATTATGAGTGAACATTGGCGCAGCTCAAACACATTTGGTATGTATACTTAGTGGACCTAGGAAAGAACTTGGAATATGTGTTTTTGTTTTTAAATAACATTTGTAACTGTAATTCAAAAAATAAATTCTTACTTTCCGTTCATTGGCGAAGGTTTGGTGTAGCTCGAGCAAATTTGGTATATATACTTTTTGGGCCTAGGGGATAATATTTGTTTTTTTCAAAAAACTTTTAAAAGGGAGATTCTATTTACAATGTAACTATAAGGCTAAACTGAACCCTTACCTTATGTTCAATATACATACATAGTAGGGCGGGTTTTAAGCTTCCCTTGAGCTGGAGTGGGGCTTAGTATTCAATGAATTTGTACGTATTTTGTCGTAGGGTTATAAAACGCCTTAAGAAGAGATCATTACAAGTTACCTCAATAGTCCATTGACCCGTGGAGCAGTACAAGAATGTCCGTCTCTTGTACTGCGTCATTGGGCCACCATTTTTCACGTCTCGGGCGAGATATATTGACGATAGATGTGACTGAGAAAGTGTGTAAGGTTTAGAAGTCGGTATATATGATTACCGGATGCAACGTACACCGAAGGAAAGTCGAAAGAAAAAAGAAAAAAAAAAAGATACGAATCTGAACAATTCATTGTCTATAGTCCTCAGTCCCGTAACGTTTCGATCCCCTGTACCGTGTCGTATGTGGAACCCATATTTCCATGGGTGTGTCTTGGGTGAGATAACCTGTCGGAGCCCATCTCTCTTCAGGCTTCCTCCACCCTACTCTTTATGCTGAGTACTTAGCAGAGAGGAATGTGTACCATTTTGAAACTCTTTGTATGACTAAGCAATGGATTGAACCCATGACCTACCGAACCGGGGGCGAGAACTCTACCACTTGGCCACGGTGATGGCAAGTTAATAAGCTCTAATTAATTAAAACTCAATGAAAATTAGTTTTGGTGAGTATTTGTAACAATACCATGGGTCACACTAGCTGAAAGAATACAACTGGAATTTCAATTAATTGTTAACTATTCGGATAATTCTTATACAATCTCCATAACAAAATATTTAATAAGTTTAAAATATTAGAAACAGCCAATGAAAACTGTCAGTTCAGTTTTTAAGTGATTCTGCCTGGCTATCTATCTATCTATCTATCTATCTATCTATCTATGTGCCCGCGTATAAGCCGCGCCAATGGAGTAAAGAGATGAAAATTTAAACATTTACTCCTTATTATGTCTAGAAAAAAAGTTTTTTGTTTTTTGAAAATTCCCCCAAAATAAGCTTTTAGTTAGGGGGGTTCAATTTACAATGTAAATTAATCCTAAATTACCCCCTAAACACTATACAGTGATATTTGCATACAAAGTCACCTTTGGGAAATTAACTTCGGGTAGATAGTTAATTGATCGCTGTTTTCATAAACAAAATTCAGAATTGTTGATATTTAAATGAAATTAAAAACAATTCCCTGAATTTATTACAGTGGAACATTTTAATTAGTACATTTAATGGCCAATGAAATGAGTACAAAAAGATTTATAGAAGTTAGATCATTATGTGAATTTCCGTATCTCTATGTCTCTAGCCTTAAAATTTCATCTTCGTTTTTACTGTAACACAGAGTAATAACTGTAAACAGCTGTTTCAAACACTAATATCTTTGGTTCTCTGTATCGTATACAAATAATTAGTGTATCAGAACTTTCTTTTTTCTAACAGTATAAAGTTTATGAAACATCAAATAAACGTAGATACGAGGTATGTCCGGAAAGTATTCATCCATTCTGAAAATCTTGAGAACCGGTTGCGTGGCCGTTATAGTAAACTAGCAACCTGTCAGAAAGGAGCTTACTGCGCATGCATGAACAGGCACCCTTCAGTGGGGTTTCTCAATCGGTAGTGAGATGCCATTGAATGCTTGTGTACTGTCTGACCGTCGTATTCACAATGACCAAGCGAGTCATCACGTCGTGTGCAGTGTTCTTTTGACAAAACATCGCATCACCCAGGTCTGTCACTCCGCGCCCCCTAGACAAGATGTGTCTCTCTGCGACTTCTGGCTTTTTCCCCGAAGAGATTTCAGATTGTGGACGAGATTAAGGAGAACACGATGAGGCAGCTGATGACGAGCCAGAAAGACTGTTTTGAAAAGTGTCAGCGATGCTGTGATAAGTGTGTGAGGTCTCAAGAGGAATACTTTGAAGGGGACCAAGGAACCATTTCCCTAGGTAGGCTATTTCTCCGTTAATATCAAATGGACAGATTCCGTACATAGTGCGGTCTCTTGCATTCATCTGAGGTTATTGTCAAACTCAAATCCAAGTTGGAGCTGACTTTGTTTTCCCCCGTAACAACAACAACAACAACAACAACAACCCTCACCAAATTTAGGGGAGTAAACCCTTCACTGTTTGTCTATCCTGTCACGTTAAACCAAACAGATATATAAAATTAACATTTCCCTACACTGATTTGAAATCATGCCCAAGTGATTGGTAGGCGGCTTACCTACCAACTGTCTTATGTATTTACGTTGTAGTCTTTTGCTGGAAGGCCGCACTCTGTAGTACTAAGGCGACAGACCAGGGCTCGTCCTCCCCAAGAAAAAGAAAAATCAACAAAATCACGTCTTGAAGTTGCTATAGAATTGTCCACCGTAAATGGCCGACGCAACCAATATCTCCAACGTGAACTCAAAATATCACTGTTAGCTGCATCAACGCCGTTAATCAACTGAATCGCCGCACCAACCGGTGTTCACACATTTATCCCCAGAAATCAGACAGGTAATCAGATAACCCGTCTTTTTCTCCACGGGTACACATGGAAAAGTAAGACCGCATATGCAAACTGCCACGCGTTGCCGCTTCTGTTGTTGGGTAAGTACGCCATCACCACAATCATTTTCAGATGGAATATAAGTAGGAGTGGAGTTTGACACTGCAGTAGCCAGGCTTCTTCTTATTGAATATTAACTAAATCTGTGTATGTGCTTGTCATAAAACTTAACAAAGTGCTAAGCTAGGCAAGTTAAATCAAAGCCAAAATAACATAAAATGATTTCAGAAGTAAACCAAAGAACGTTTAGCAAGAGAAGAAAACGAAGTTCTGAAAAAAACGACCGCTACCGAAGAAACGGTAATGTTTTAACAGCTGCAGCAAAATAACAGAAGAAGAGAGAGAAGAAGAGGAACGAGAGAGTAGAATGAAAGGAGATGAGCCTGCCACATGACTGAGATGGCGGCGTATTTCCACCGGTGCGACAGGTCGAGGTTCGAGCCCAGGTAAAAGCCAGGATGTCTAAAAAACAGATTTTTTCAAGGCAGGGCGGCCCTTCCGTTTGGTATTTTGGCGGAACACAATCTTCCTACTCCACATTTCCTCTGGTTTGGCCTCGTGCGGTGCCAACTAAAGCTTTAGTAAATCACAAGAAAACGGAAGAATGTGGCAGAAGATTGGGTAAGGCAAAACGAAGAGGAGAAAGAAAGGACTAAAAGAAGGGTAACATAATGAAACAAAAAAAAAAGAAAGAAAGAATGAAAGAAAGGAAGAACGGAAGAAAGAAAGGGGAAAAGAAAGCTGATGAAAGCAGTGAAACAAGAACAATAAAAAGAGACAAGAAGAAATTATAGAAAAGCTAGAAGACATGAAAGTGAATGAAAAACGAGAAGGAAAAGGGAAAAAAGGAGTTAAAATCCATACTACTACTACTACTACTACTACTACTACT
>VCCN01003067.1:5265105-5278806 GCA_006491835.1 Architeuthis dux | reverse complement strand
TGCGTATGTTAGTGTGACGAGAGACAATAGGAGAAAAAAGAATTGATAGACGTTTGCAAAGAGAATAACGTTTTTCTATTAATATTAATGTTTTGCAGTTTTTGTGTTTATTCATGTCGCTTCTGTATAGACGGTCGCCCTCCACGGACGATCCCTGATCTTAAAATCAAGTAATTTCTTTTCAATATTTTAATTTATTTATTTTTTATACCCACGGACTGAATTATATTACATTCTAAGAACCAATCCCACCTTAGTCAAAAATACAAATATATTGGTAATCTGTTTCTAGTCATTTAATATATAGTACCCCACCCCACACAACAGCGTTAGATAATATATTAGTACATTATAAATATATTTCACCTAATCTTGAAATAGAATCATATGAATCATTTGGATTATGTCATTACAGCACATGTAATCAGAGATAAGCCTAAGTTTTAAAGTAGGGGACTGATAACCAAGATAATCGTAGTTTCTATCCTAATCAGAAGATCGCAGTGAAAGATTATAAATATAGTATTGGCCAAAAAGATCGTTCTGTGTTTGTCGTTAGATAGTATAAGAAGCGTTTAGTTTCAACTAACTGCATACTGATAGATAGCATTGGTTGTACAGTGACAGCTGTCATATCAACGTGCATTAAAAAGAATTGTCAAAATTTACCGTATTTGTGTTTATTGATCCTAACCTTGAAGGTGGAAGAACTTAAGCAGCATTTTCGGCATATTATGCTTTTTTGTTTTAAGAGAGGTAAAAATGTGACTCGTTCGCAATAAAAGATTTGTGCAGTTTATGGAGAACGTACGGTGTCAAAAGTGAGATTTCTCACTGAACGATATTCCAGGATCGGAAAGACCAGTTGTGGTTGATGAGAGATCAAATCAAGACATGAAAATAACCAACGTTATACGACGTGGTAGATAGCCAACATACACGAAATATTCAAATCAAGCGTTGAAAATCATTTACACCAACATGGTTATGTTAGTCGCTTTGATATGTAGCTTCCACTGCGATTCCTTACTTACGACATTTCACAACAACGTTGAATGAAAGAGATCGCAGGCAGGCGAAATACACCATCGCTAACCGTATGATGAGAAGGTGATGCAATGTACAGTGGGATTAGAAGGGAGTCCTATACTATAGCCCCTTCCAGAGAACCAAGCGATTGACTCGAACGAGTACTGCTCACAATTAGACTAACTGACAGCAACAAAGACATAATATTTCATCAGGATAACAAAGCTAGACCGCATGTTTCTTTGGTGACCGAGCAAAAACTGTCACAGTTTGGCTGGAAAGTTTTTAATCATCCACCATTTACAGCAGATATTCAGATTACCATTTATTACGGTCTTTACAGAATTGTCTTAATGAAAAAAAAGATGCCAATTCCCTGGAAGACAGCAAAATGCACATAGATCAATTATTTACCGAGGAAGATAAAAAAGTTCTGGGAGGATTATAAAGTTGCCTGAAAGATGGCAGAATCTAGTGGAACAAAGCGGTAAATATATTGTTCAATGAAATTAATGTCGAAAATAAAATTTAAAAAGAATCTTGTCTGTTATTTTTACTTAATAAACAGAAAGAAATGTTTGGCCACCTAATAGGTTGAATTATCTACTGCCTTCTTTCCACCATAATTTATCTGGTAAATCTCTCTCTTTTTATCATTTGAGTGTGTTCATTGTTGAAGGGAGAGTTCGAAATACAAAAGAAAGTGTTTATAGGATGGGTAATATACAAGTGAGTGAGAATAAAATAGGGTCTGAAAGTTTCTGCCATCTATTTGTATCTTTAATTCCGATTTATGTTAAGTATCTATATAATTGTATATATGTACTATTGATAATTATTTATTAGTTGAGAATCTATATTTGCCCGGCGCCGGTGTGAGCGACTGCTAGACGAGCGGTCTAAATCGTAAATGTGAATAAAGAAACGAACTCCGTGCGGGGATCGAACCCGCGTCCACCCTGGAAACTACCTTATACGCAGGTACTGCTCTAACCGACTGAGCTAACGAAGATCTGATGGTTGGCAGGGGTTTTTATCCTACACTTTGTTGGCTTCTCCATTCTCATGTTCGTAATTAGGCACGAATATAATGTGGCTCTCGATGTCAACAGTATGAAATCAAATAATTATCATATTCTGTCGGATATAGAATTATCCATCATTTGATTTCATATGTACTATTGTTAATCATAAAAGATACTTACTTAGAATCTTACATTACCAAGGATGATGTGAATAAACATCGAAATATTTGTTTATTAAATATCGCTTTCCCATCAGTGTGCTTTTTATGGCTTAATTTGATCCAGCCTGTTTTAAAAATTATTGGATAAACATGCTACTGACCGGCCCTTGTCAAGATTGACAACGAGGGTAATTTCAAACACAAATGAAAAATGACCATCTATGTTAAATCTATACACGAGTACAGATAATACGACACAAATACAGAATTTAATAATACAATGTTTACTCACCTTAGTTGAGGACACTTCTGAATTTAAATGTTTCTAATTTTATTTTAGGGGAATTGGTGGAGTGGAAATTTACGAAAGTGCACGAATACAGATTCAACGAAACAAATTTCAATTTTGATTTTGAAATGTTTCATTTAATTTTAAATTGACTAATTAATACAAATTCAGTAGTACTGAGGTCTCAAAAAGTAATGGTAAGATCTACTATCAAAGTGGATTTGTAAGATAATTATTGAAAACTTTAAACAAATTCTGTTTTATATTCTTCTATGTGGGGTTTTTGTCCGGTAGAGATTTTGTTCGTATCCTGTATAATACGCACCCCTAAATTTTAGGCCTAAAAATCTGAAGAAAAAAGTGCGTATTATACACGAATAATTACGGTATTACAATCAAAGTTGTCTAGGGCATATTCACATAGAAAAACCCAGAGGCCGTGCACACATATACACATCTCAAATCTTTCTTGGTTCTTACATCATCTTAATCTCGTTAAAGGATTAATGTAAATAAATATGGGTATATTGATAAAAGAAAACAAACTTCTTTGTTAAACAAATGGTGATTATTTCATTTATTCTTATTATTGGATTAAATAGTGTAACACAATATCTTTATTGTTAATTTTGACTAATTTTTAGTTGCTTTTTATCACAACTCTGACCGTCATTCTACGGCTACGAGTAAACAGCGAGATCGGAAATAAAGAGTAAGCCCACTGGGAGGTAGAGGGTGTGCGTTCGATTCTCACCGTGGGCTTGCTCTTTATTTCCGATCCCGCTGTTTACTCGTTGCTGTTAATAGAATAATTGAGAGAAAATTCGGTTAATGATTTCCTAGTAATATCTAGAGATGTGTGGGTGCAAGTCAAGTTGTATGGTCCAATAAAAAGAAGTGCGGTCCCTCCTAAAAAGCTAATAGTATTGCTTTATTTTTGCATGACTTTGATCCAGAATTACCTAATCCTACTCCTACCTCTACCTCTAACCCTACCCATAAACTTAACCATAACCATAACGTGATACAAAAGTCTGCAATGTTTTGACCATATATTGTTACGCATTTCTCAGTGGTACGTTACGCCTGGAATTGTATTAAATAAAGTAATTAATACTGCTTGGGAATGATTTTGGAATTCAATTTCATTGTAACAGACCCCGAAAAGTGCCCATCAGGAAAAGTACCCATCGGAAAAGTGCCCATCACAGGGATGAAAAGTGCCCATCAAAACATAATTTAATTAATGTGTTTTTTACACGAAAAATTGATAAGGTTTTGGCACAACTTTTATCCGATTGGAATTCTGAGTGTGAAATACAAATAAACAATTTAACAAACAATATTATATATTATTGTTTTTCTTTCACGAATTCTCTTATTTCTTTCATGAATTTTCTTATTTCTTTTATTTTTAATTAACGAATGTTTCTTACACAAAAGTTAGTGCCGGGAAAATTTTATCAGATTTTATTCTTGGTACAACTTAACCAAGGTGGTCCCGATTGGAATTCTGAGAGTGAAATAAAAATAAACAATTTAACAAACAATATTATAATGTATTGTTTTTCTTTCATGAATTAATTATCAGTTATAATTATCTTAATTAAGTCATAAGTTGTGCAAAAGTCTACCTTATAAAATATTCGTGTAAAAAACACAAATATTCATTAATTAAATTATGTTTTGATTGGGCACATTTCTTCCCTGTGATGGGTACTTTTCCGATGGGTACTTTTCCTGATGGGCACTTTTCCGGATACCCATTGTAACATCTTCAAATGTTTTAAAACAAATTAATAATTATTATTTGTGATTCGGGACCGCAGTCATTAGAGTATGGGATGCGAAAATAAAGCAGAACTAACTTGTACCGATGTTTGAAATGTCCGGTGAGACACGGGAAACGCTGGGTATCTTGACAGACGAACGGATTGATCCATCTGTTCTAATTTCCGGAATTTTGGGGTAGCACCTCGTCTATCACAGATACCGTGACAGCCTGAGACATGTGTTCCATACTAAGTAAAGCTTAGTAAATACCTATAGTGACACACACACACACACGCACGCGCACACACTGAGAAAGAGAGAAAGAAGGGGGAGAGAAAGAGAGAGAGACAGAGAGAGACAGAGAGAGAGTCGGAAGTACATATACCCATATCGGTTTCGTCTTCGTTGTGTTTTCTTCCATAGACGGGTTTCCTTTTCCGTGAAACACTTGCACAATTAGCTCTCAAGTAAGCATGTCGTAGTTTACGGTGACCTTTTTTTTCCCTATTTATCGGTCGCTATCTCGGTTGCTAGCCAAACCAACATGTGGCTCCTCCCTTGCGTCTCCCTCTTCGTCGACACCGGGCCCCGCCAGGCCTTTTCGTCTGGCTTGTTCGCAGCCGGTGGAAGCAAGAAAACGTTCAGCACCCTCCGTTATCGGGCATCAAAGAACCAGGGACCATTCGCTTGGCGCCAGACCTTATTTTCTCGCCATAGGCCCCCGCGTAATAAGAACAACCCCAAAATACGTCTCTCCAAGATTCTGATAAAACCGCCCCCAAATAACGACACAGCAACGATATTTTTCCCTCAATTTCCGGGGTCACTGCTATTTGAAATGAAAGAATAAAAAGCCAATAATCTTCTTTATGATTGAAAGTCTTGGAGGAAAAAGAAAAGTTAACGTTATTTAAGCTTTTTAAGCTTCAGGGAAGAGAAAAGTAGAACTGGACAAATAGAAGAGTTTTCCTAGATTCTTCTTAGATTTTATCATTTTTTGTATCCTTAAAAACATATTACAGTAAATTAATGGTGTTTACGGGCCGGTTATTCATGGATCCCGGAAAAGTGCCCAAACGGAAAAGTGCCCATCACGAATTTATCAAAGGAGGAAAAGTGCCCATCAAAACATAATTTAATTAATGTGTATTTGTGTTTTTAACACGAAAACGTTATAAGGTTTTGGCACAACTTTTATCAGGTTTTATTCTTGGCACAACTTAACCAAGGTGGTCCCGATTGGAATTCTGAGTGTGAAATAAAAAAATAAACAATTTAACAAACAATACTATAATGTATCTATACCCCATTGTTTTTCTTTCATGAATTCTCTTATTTCTTTCATGAATTTTCTTCTTATTAATTAAATTATAAGTTGTCCCAAAAGTCTACCTTATAAAATGTTCGTGTAAAAAAAACACAAATATTCATTAATTAAATTATGTTTTGATGGGCACTTTTCCTCCCTTCATAAATTCGTGATGGGCACTTTTCCTCCCTGTGTTGGGCACTTTTCCGTTGGAGACTTTTCCGATGGGTACTTTTCCTGATGGGCACTTTCCTGATGGTCACTTTCCTGATGGGCACCGTTATTCATATTGGAAAATAGACACCTACGCTTTTTGGGACGAGTCGTTTTTACGGTGACCGGACATAAAGTCTCAATGTAGGTGGCATTGCGCCACCCACAAAACGTAACCAGGCATTAAGTCACAGACCGAAAAAGATGTTTTTTTAATAAAATAAGTAATATTGTAATTCAATTTGTACTAATTAATCTAATGTTTTTATTGGTAAATTTGAATGAATAAAGGTTGTTTTGTGATTTATTTATTTTTATCTATTTGTCATGTTTTGTTTTGCTTTACGTAAAAGTATTACGTTAATTTATCCTAATAAATAAGTAATATTCTTAATGAAATAAGTAATATTTTAATTTACTTAATTCATACTAATGAAATAATTTTTTAAATGGAATAAGTAACGTTTTAATAAAGTAAATTTAGAACGAATATCTCGTTTTCAAAGCAAAATAAAATAAATGACAAAACAACCTTTATTCATTCAAATTTACCAAAAAATACTACATTACTTAATTAGTACAAATTAAATTAATTTATTTAAAAAAAGGATAGGCTTTATTCAACTTTATGGGACGAGTATCTCGTTTTTAAAGCAAAACAAAATAAATCACGAAACAACCTTTATTAATTACAAATTTACCAATTAAAAAAAATACTTAATTAGTATAAATTAAATTAAAATATTACTTTTTTTTTTATTAAAAAGAAAAACTGTTTCGCTTTTATATAGATAAGCAACTACAATAAGTTAACTGTTTAAAAAAAGTTCCAAAAACATGAGAACCTTCAGAATTTCAAGGCTGAAAGAAAGAAAGGTCTGGATTCCGCCCCACAATTTTGGGTGAGGTATGCTCGTACAGTATTCTGATCTAGGAACATTACCTTTTTCTTTCTTTTCCACCTTAATCACACAGCTAAGAGTGTATTCAATTAGCTGCTGAGTGCTACAGGGAAATTTGTCCCAATAAAGATATTTCCACACTCTTCACTCATACCAAGAATCGAACCCGGTACCTTCTGCGTGTGAGGCAGACGTGCTAAACTTTAGACCAGCCAAGCGACAAACTAATAGTCGATAAATGAATAAACATAAATGTATTATCCCAGCTCAATTCCTATTCTCTTTTAAAATATCCCCTTTTTGTACTATTTCTACATGTCAACATAGTGCTTTATACGTTTTAATGGCTTGTACATACTTTGAAAACAATTGCTATTATTACAAATTATCTTTCTAGTCAGATATTAGCAGTGCCGTATTAACCATGAGGCACAGGCCTCAGGCCTCCAGACTCTAAGGGGCCCCATGGAAGATTTAGGGGGGGGGGGGCGAGTAGGCCATGGCCTAAAATTTAAAAAAAAAATTAACCTCTAGCTTCGGTCTTTCTCTCTCTTCTCTCCCTCTCCCTCTCACTCTCTTCCTCTTTAGGACTAAAATTTAGGCTCAATACGTTAGTAGAGCGAATATTGGAGAATATTAGATCATCAAATGAACATTCATCTAATGATCTAATTGTGAAACCAGCTGTACAGGTTGTTATGAACCAATATTATTTCTCCATATATATATATGGAGAAATAATATTTATTGGTTTCACAATTAGATCATTAGATGAAGCTTCATCTGATGATCTAATATTCTCCAATATTCGCTCTACTAACGTATTGAGCCTTCGTCGGTTGAAAACAGAGGTCTATTAATATAAGTATGCTACACAGTTGTGCATAGATATATTAGTTGACCTGTTTTCAACCGAAGAAGGCTCAATACGTTAGGAATATCCATATTTCGAAAGTACATAGTTTTATTAATGTGCGTTATGATGTAGTACAGTTAAGGTATTGCTGTACAAATTAATGTATCTAAGTATAAGCTGAAACAGTAAGGCACATTTTGGTATGCCTGCACAAAAGACTCAAGCGAAACCATTCGAAATTTTGCGAATTCGATCTGATGCTTTGCGAATTTAGTCTGGAAATGGTGTACTTTGGCTCGAAAACGAACCAGAAAAGTTGTAGAATGATGCGAGATGAATGCCAAGGTTGCCAGATTAGTTTTCTCAAAATCGGACCCGAGTTTTCCAAATTTCAGCCAAAATCTGTCAATCCTGCTCCAAATCGGTCAATAGATAGAAAAAAAAATAGATGGCTAAAGATAGCTAATAGTGGCTAAAAGTAGCTGGATTATTATCACAAAAATGAAAATAAATAGCTAAAATTGGCTAGAACTGACAACCGATATCTAAAAACAATTTCTTATATCTAAACCCAACAAAAAATATCTAAATTTTGATAAAAATAAAAATATCAATGTTGGCAACGCTGGATGGGGCCTTACATCGGACAATTTTAGATGTTCGATTCTTAAAATTTTTAATCGGACATACAGCGCATAAACGGACACGATGTCCGAAATCGGACATAATTGGCACCACTGGTTGAATCACACAAAACAGCCATAAAAAATGTTGTAAGGGATTAAATGAGAAGGGCGTTTCCCATAAAGTGTCTGAGACTCTCTAATTTGGCATCAAGGAAGATCCACTTGTTGTCTTTTGCTTCCTTTATAATTCTGATATAAAATCGCTTATCAACATGAAAGGATCAGAGCAACAAGAAAATCGCCCCGGGATATCAAAACTGGAGCTTACCAATTAAATGTCTATACCAAAAAATGAGCCTATGCTTTTTTATTTTTTTTTTTATTGTAGTGTCTACCGGCGGGTCCTTGCAGTAGACACACACAGAATCCTCTCCTAAATCTTCGTTCGCGTTAAGTGCCAATGGAAATCAAAAGAGAGATTCGTTTCAAACACAAAAGCGAATGCTTTGGCGACGGTTTGTTGGGGTTTTAATTAGTTCCGGCACCTTTCTTCATTCTCGTGTTCGACTCGCCTCTCTTAGAGTGGGAGACCCTGCGACACTATTAAAGACACTCGACTTAATATTGACACGTGGCGCCAGGTAGCTTTTCGCTATCGCGGACAATACGAGCTAGACTGATTACTATTAATAAAGGGGTATATCTTGATATTGGGCCCATTGAGACTCAGATAAGACCCACACGGAAAACCCATTTGATTTATTTAATTTATAGTAATAAATAATATTCCTAATAAAATAAGTAATATTTTAATTCATACTAATGAAGTATCTCGCTTTCAAAGCTAAATAATACCTACACGACACAAATATGTTGGTAAATAAATCACAAAAGAAGGTTTATTCATTCAACATTTTCAAAAGATATTTAATTAGTATAAATTAAATTGAAATATTACTGATTTTATTAAAATATAGCTTATTTTATTACTATAAATTGAATAAACTAAAATATTACTTATTTCTTTTTTAAAGAATTTTCTTAGGACTTTCTTTCCTCCCCAGAAACCAAATGTGTGATTCTTCTTCCTATTACGTTTTTTTAGGTAACTCTGGATAACGCTTTATTGTGACTTTTCTAAAAAAAATTTCATGTGGCTTTTATTCTAGTCACCTAAAATAAATTATTAGAACATAGAAGATTAAAAATTAATTTTTCTCAAAACTGACAAATTTCCGTAAGAAGCGTGGGTCTTATTGATTGAACGCACATACAATTACATAAGAAAGATAGTTTTTCTAATAGTAGTAGAATAATATTTTTAATATATTTTTGATATTTTTTATCATCATTTAATTGATTAAATATTACTTCTTTCATTAAATATTATTTTATTAGTATAAATTAAATATGACATGATATTGCAGCACCGAAAGATGCTTGAACTCAATGATGTTATTAATCATTCTGTCTCCCAACATCAGTGTGTGGGAATGCTTGTGTAATATGTTGAGTGTTTAAAAATGTAAATGTATTGTTTTTCTAATTTCCAGAAAGAAGATAAAGATAAAAATATATTGAAAATTTTAGATGCTTTTGCGAAAATAATGCATATTTTTCAAGTGTTCAACAATTGCGATGTGTTTTTCATCAGCCTTTTGAATTCCGTTATCCGGGAAAGTGCCCATCAGGAAAAGTAGCCATCGGGAAAGTGCCCAACGGAAAAGTGCCCATCACGGGGAGGAAAAGTGCCCATCACGAATTTATCAAGGGAGGAAAAGTGCTCATCAAAACATAATTAATGAGTATTTGTGTTTTCTACACGAATGTTTTATAAGGCAGACTTTTGGCACAACTTATAATTTAATGTATATTTGTGTTTTTTTACACGAAAATCTTATAAGGTTTTGGCACAATTTTTATCAGGTTTTATTCTTGGCACAACTTAGCCAAGGCGGTCCCGATTGGATTTTTGAATGTGAAATAAAAAATAACCAATTTAACAAACAATATTATAATGTATCTATATTCCACTGTTTTTCTTTCATTAATTCTCTTATTTCTTTCATGTAGAAAACACAAATATTCATTAATATTATGTTATGTCATTAATTATGTTTTTATGAGCACTTTTCCTCCTTTGATAAATTCGTGATGGGCACTTTTCCGTTGGGCATTTTTCCGATGGGTACTTTTCCGGGATCCGTTGGACATAGACCTCCATTCTCCAAGTTAGTGTAAGACATGGGGGGGGGGCGAAATAAACGGAAACTTTCTCTGTCGTACTTTGAACTCGGGGCTTGCCAATCCCATTCTCCTTGTCTTAACCACTCGGACACTCACACCTCGCAAATTTCGCATGAAATAAAACAGAAAAGAAAATACAAAAAGCCAAAAAAAAAAAAACGTCCAAAAAGCCAAAAAAAAGGAGCATCATCACTGTGTTCTCCCTCGAGGACAGGTGGGAGGCTGGCTTTCGGGACGGAAGGGTCATGTCCTTCCCTCCACTTGGCGCTTGCCTTCGAGACGACAAGATGCTATCGGAGACAGAATAACGCCAGACTCAGATAAAAACATAATTAATGGTTAAGTAGACTGGCAAATCTATACGATGTTTCATCCATTTGTTTTTCATTTATGCTTGGAGCAAAATTTACTTTAAATTACTCAGCGGTCTCCAAACTTTTCAGCACATCGTAAATTTTACACGAATCTTGGTAAAATTGGCACCAGTAAAACTGGCACCAGTGAAAAAAAATTGGCATATTTAATTACAACAGCAGTAATCTAACAAAATAAAATAAATTATACATGTAAAAGATAATATTTATTCAAAATCTGGTCAAATAAATACATCTAATTATAAAGTTAGTGGAACGCACAGCCAAATAGATTATTAGGCATATTGAAAGGGAATGTTGTGTCCAACATCTTGAATTAACTGTTGAATGTTCTTGCGAATCCCTGAATAAAAGTCACAGGATGGAAAGTCTCGGAACTAAAGTCACAATGTAGCGTTACCCCGAGCTACCTAAAAGGCGTAATAGGAAGAAAAGTCACAACTTTGCTTTCTGGGTAGGAAAAAAGTCACACAAAAATCTTTTTTAATAAAATAAGTAACATTTTAAATTATTTAAGTCACATATAGTAAAATAGTATATTTTAATAAAGTAAATGTTGACGCTTAAAATCATATCTAATTTATATTACAGTAAATTACGTTAAACTGATTTGCACAAATGTAAATAAGCAACTTTTCAAACACAAATTTCCCAGGGTTTCTATAATTTACACAAATGATTTTCATATGCGAATTTTCTACAATCTTGCTTCTTACTTATAATACAAAAAATAATTGACATATTTTAAAAGTTTCGGAGGTTTTGGAGGTTTTTAGCGATACGTATCGCTTTGTTGACAAAAGCCCGTGAACATCGCTATAAGAGCTAAAAACTCGGTCAGAAAGTGTAATTGATTCCATCTCAAAAGGGCCGAGGATCTGAACTCTGATCCTAGCGTAACAGTCATAGATACAAACAATCAGAATAATAATATAGATAATTTTCTATAGTTTTGAGAAGGGTCATTAATATTCAAATGGTTCTTCGGACGATTGAACTCCTTCTTGTTGTTTGTGTTGTAAACACGACGTTTAGGCTGATCCATTCCTCGGCCTTCTTCAGGTGTACAATCCGAGTGTGATGGGTCCACTTCTCAACAAATCTAAACCCGACAAAGACAAAGACACAGAAACACCCGGGCCATGTGCTATAAGGGTTACCCCCTTTAAACACAACTTCTCTTTAACCCATCACACTCGGATTTTACCCCTGAAGAAGGCCGAAGAATGGATCGGCCGAAACGTCGTGTTTACAACACAAACAACAAAAAGGAGTTCGATTGTCCGAAGAACCATTTGAATATTAATGATCCTTCTCAAATCTACAGAAAAAATAACAAATTATATCTCTATTTACATTGAATCCGCAAAAATTATGTAATTACTTTGTAAATCTTCTAAATTAGATATTTTAATCGTCAACATTTACTGTATTAAAATATTTTATTTTACTATGAGACTTATCGCCAAAAACGACATTTCATGTGACACAACGTAATATAGATTAGATTGTGATGGGGTAAATAGAGATTTTTAATTTCCTACGTTATAAGGGTTAACCTCCTTTGAAATTTAAAAAAAAACCTTCTGTTTATCCCCATCACATTCGGATATTACACCCGAGGAAGGCCGGAGAAGGGATCGACCGAAATGTCGTGTTAACAACACAAACAACAAGAAGGTGTTCAATCGTCCGAAGAACTATTTGAACGTAATTTCTTATTTGTTATGTTTCCTCTGCTTTTTGCTTTTTTTTACTTTCTTCTTTGCACGATGTCTCTTCTTTCTCGTTCTTACTACAAATATTAGAAACCGTCAACCAAACTGTCACCATAACTGTCAAACTAGGTTTCTTCAGTTTTTGAGTTGGTCCGGCTGGCTGGCTATGTATGTATCTATCACGAGTACCAATGGAGCTAGAGGGCTGAAAATTTCAACATTTACTCCTTATTATGCTAGAAAAAACGTTGCTTTTGGGTTTTTTAACCCCACCCCAAAAAAAAAGGTTTTTAGTGGCGTGTTCAATTTACAATGTAGGTTTATGCTAAATTGATCCCTTAGTTTGTGTCCGCTTGTTCTTTTTTGTTATTGAAAATTCAGACTTTCTTAGTGAGCGTTGCCTAACAAAAGGCAATAGAAGTAATTTATTCATTGATCACCCCTTTTTCCAATGTTTTAATCACCCCCCAACACGGCATGCGGCCAAAAGACATTGGTCATATGACGGTTTCTAATGAGTAGTTAAACAGTCCTGTTCCAATTAGTTTTCTTTTTCTTCAAGTGAAAAGCACAGAGAACTAAAAACCAGTTCAAAAATAATAATGCGAACTCAAGCTTAAGTTTGCCACATCGTGGATCCCGGAAAAGTGCCCATCAGCAAAAGTGCCCATCGGTAAAATGCCCATCAGGAAATCTGCCCATCTCGAATTCATCAAGGAAGGAAAACTGCCCATCGATAAAATGCCCATCAGGAAATCTGCCCATCTCGAATTCATCAAGGAAGGAAAACTGCCCATCAAAACGTAATTTTCCCATCATATAGTTTCCAGGAAAATTTTATAATGTTTTATTAAAAACCTTTGGCACAAGTTAGAGAAGGTGGTCCCGATTGGAATTCAGAGTGTGAAATAAAAAGGGCATAACATAACAATAACAATTTAACAAACAATTTATTCAAAGCTATACAAATATAATGCATCTATTTACTTTTGTTTTTCTTTCCTGAATTCTCTTGACGAGTCTTGCAACCTACCAATACGATCCAGTTTGCAAAGTAACAATGAAAACAATGGCGTCCGATGGGATCTGTTGGACCAGTCAAATTCAAGGCGGTGACCCACCGCTTTGAATTTGACTAAAAAAATAAACGACGGTTTTTATTTAAATTTACTCTCATAA
>VCCN01003067.1:5251985-5264753 GCA_006491835.1 Architeuthis dux | reverse complement strand
TGCCATTTTTTCTAGTTTTCAACTTGTGCCATTTTTTCCTAGTTTTCCGATAGTGCCATTTTTTCCTAGTTTTCCGATAGTGCCATTTTTCCTAGTTTTCCGATAGTGCCATTTTTACAGGTTTCAAATATTACACAAACATGGATTAGATCCATATGCGAAAAAGAAATAAGGAATGCAAAACTATTTCCTACTGCATTCTCTCTTTTATCTTTATTTTGTTCTTAATCCCCATGAATAATTCTAATGTATTGCAATTTTTACGCCTTTTCATCCCTACCTGCCCTTTCGCCCATTAGTCTCTTGCTCTCCAGCAAGCAAGCCTATCTCTCTATGTTTTTCTTTCGCCTCTATCCCCTCTCCCTCTCTCGATATGTATATATATATATTTATTTTTCCTTTCACCTGGTTTTCTTTTCTTTTTTCTCCCGCTGTCTTACCTCCTTCACAACCCCCCTCGCTTTTCCTAATTCACCACCGCTTAATATTATTACGTCGGTTTCTCGGTCAGAAAGCATAATTGATTCCATCTCAAAAGGGCCGAGGATCTGAACTCTGATCCTAGCGTAACAGTCAGTAGCGTAATATAGATAATTTTCTATAGTTTTGAGAAGGGTCATTAATATTCAAATGGTTCTTCGGACGATTGAACTCCTTCTTGTTCGGCCGATCCATTCTTCGGACTTCTTCAGGTGTAAAATCCGAATGTGATGGGTCCACTTCTCAACAAATCTAAACCCGACAAAGACAAAGACACAGAAACACCCGGGCCATGTGCTATAAGGGTTACCCCCCTTTAAACATAACTTCTGTTTAACCCATCACACTCGGATTTTACCCCTGAAGAAGGCCGAAGAATGGATCTGCCGAAACGTCGTGTTTACAACACAAATAACAAGGAGTTCAATCGTCCGAAGAACCATTTGAATATAGATCATATTAACTTTTTATAAAGTAATGTTGTTTATAACAATGAATTTAATAACATAATTAATTTATAACAATGTAAATTTATAAACATGAATGTAAATTGTTCCAATTTTTATAACCCTTGTTTAATGATATCAGCCGATTGTTATCTAAAAGACCCTATCCCAAAGTGATCACAATAAGCGGCTTCCTTTGTATTATAATTACTACAGGGAGTGGTTGAGTTACTCCTGTATGAGAGACATTTGCGCCGAGAAATAACCGTCTGTTAAAGAGCCCGTTTCTAGATAACTCAAGGTATGACAGCCTATCGAGAATGTTTAAAAGGATGGTCCCTATCAGAAGATCTAATAGAAATCCTAATATGTCTAGTAAATTTTCCGCAGTTGCCAACAAGATTTCAGATAAACCTTAACTCCTCGAGCATCTAGAAATCAGACGATAATGACTTAAGTGGGGCCCCAGTACTAAAGAGACGGTGGTCAATCACTAGACTGGCTATCCCTTTGAGCCAACGAACTTTGTGTCTGGACAGTGAAGTTACGGTCTCTTTAATTTCTTGTGACCCCGGAATGAGACTTTATTATTCGGTTTCATTAAAAACATCTTTTTTTCTAATGGAGACAATGAAAGCGGTAAACTTTCGATAGGATACCTTTTCGTTATCATTTATTTGAAAAAGGCCTGGCGTCTGTAAATAAAAAAAAGCCGCAATGTTGACTGACAACTTTAAGGGGTCTTATCCTAATAAGGGTGTGCTATAAAACCTGCGGGTGAACAAGTACAAATTGTTTGTTTAACTTATTCTTGTTATCAACTGAATCGTTTAAAAGCGTACAATTTTAATGCCTTTTGACTGACTGTAGTCGAATTGTGGACGTAGTCGTCTCTAAAAGCCAGTTAAATAGTAAAAGCGAGGAGGATTTTCTTTTCTTTTATTAAGCGGGAACAACATTGAAACACAAGTATATAACACCAAATAATCATTGTATAAATATATATCAGATTAGCGTAAAACAATCAGAAATCGAAAAACAGATCACACAGATTTTTCCAGTCAAGATGTTTTTATAGAATTGTTAAATTAATACATAAAACTTCAGTTATTTAATTCAGCGTCATCAATTTACAGAATAAACCAGGAATTGCTTTTTAGATATGAAATAAATACTAGTAAAAAAATTAATAATAATAATAATTGACAATGCTTCATCTAATAACAAATTCAAGATAATGTTACTACTTAGGCTACTAGTGTATGTAATCAAACATTAAAGATGGCAGCGAATCGAGCGTTTGGGGAAAATAAAGAATGGAAGCTATATGGTTAGATTTGATATCTTATAACCGTGGCAGAATCGGTAGGGCAGTTGTCACGCTAGGGAGTCTTCGCCCCCACCCCCAAGGGATGCGAGTTCGAGTACCACTGGAGGGTTATTCTTCATTTCTGATCCGCGATGTTTGCGGACGACCATAGAATAACGGTCTGAGAACTTGCGATAAAAAGCAACTGAAATTAAAATGTAAGAAATAATAGTAAAAAACCGATGATAATTGACAATAGTTCATTTAATAACACACACACACACACACACACACATATATATATATTCCATATTGAAACACGTTCTTGTTGGTACACTGACTACGTATGGTTCCTGCTTAGGCAGTCTTCCAGGTCAGCAATGTTTCAATATGGAATATTAGCTCCAAATGAGTGTTAATTATAAAACCTTTTCATATGTCGAACACTCTAATTAAATATTTGCAACAACATATATCGGATTTCTTATATATGATTTGTGAAAAAATGAAAAAGCATTTTGACAACAAATATTTATTTTTTAGCATAATCTCTTTCCTGCCAATGCACTTAACCCAAGATTACACAAATATACATTAATTAAATTATAAGTTGTGCCAAAAGTCTACCTTATAAAGCTTTCGTGCAAAATACACAAATATTCATTAATTAATTTATGTTTTAATAAATTGGTGATGGGCACTTTTCCTACCTGTGATGGGCATAAAATAAAACAATTTAACAAACAATATTATAATGTATCTATACCCCATTGTTTTTCTTTCATGAATTAATTATCAGTTATAATTATCTTAATTAAATCATAAGTTGTGCCAAAAGTCTACCCTATAAAATATTCGTGTAAAAAACACAAATATTCATTAATTAAATTATGTTTTGATTGGGCATTTTTCTTTCCTGTGATGGGTACTTTTCTACCCTGTGATGGGCACTTTTCCGATGGGTGCTTTTCCTGATGGGCACTTTTCCGGATACCCTTCCGAACATGCACCCTTGGAACGGGCACTGTCCTAATAAAGGTAATTCCAAGAAACGTTCTTGTAGTTCTACACGACAAACTCAGAACGAAACAAATTTTAAATTCTGAATTTAATAACTACTTTTTCTTTTAATGGGAGAAACTGAAAAAAAACGTAAATGCTTTCTATGTTAGTAATAAAATCGCCGACTATTCTTTTTTTAAAATTGTCAAAGTCCAGTCAAAGTTTGGAGCTGACTTTGTTTTTCTACCGTGATAAGAACAACACGAACAACCCTCACCAATTCACGACCAACTGCTTGGTAGACGGCACTCTTAGCGACTGAGCTAAATTGACAAGTCTGACATATCTACGAAATTTATCTTACAGATACGCAAGGGCTTATTTCATTTTAGTAAGTAAGTGCATTCATACTAAAAAAAATATATTTTTATAATTTTTAAAATTTATTATAATATACAATGCAAAATTTGCAGTAATCATCTTCGGTCGGAATAGAAGTAGGAGTGGAGTTTGACCCTGCAGCAGCCAGCTTATTTATGAATTAAAATTGTCATTAATTCAGTAAATATTCGGACCATCACTAATTTATCAAGGGCAAAACATAATTTAATTAATGAAGTTGTGCCAAGTATAAAACCTGATAAAAGTTGTGCTATAACCTTATAATGTTCGTGTAAAAAACACAAATACACATTAATTAAATTATAAGTTCTGCCAAAAGACACCTTATAAAATGTTTGTGTAAAAAAACAGAAAGTTTTGGCCCATCACGAATTTATCAAGGGCAAAACATAATTTAATTAATGAACACATAATTTAATTAATAAAAACATAATTTAATTAATGAATATTTCTGTGCATTATAATATCGTTTGTTAAGGTGATCCAAAACAAATTCTGTTTTATTTTCTACTAAGGGGGTTATTGTCCGGTAAGGTCCGATAGGGTGGGGTTATTGTCCGCAGGGTTATTGTCCGGTGGGGTTATTGTCCGCGCGGATATTGTCCGCGGGGTTATTGTCCGTATCCCAATTATTGTATATGGTCGGTTCGGACTAATTCCCACTTTTTTGTTGTTTTGTTTTTTCACAACGTTTCGGCCGTGTACTCTCCGGCATTCACGTTGTGAAAAGAAAGAAAAAAAAGAATGGGATATTAATGCGAACCAAACACGTAGACAGATTAAATAATGATCTATTCAATACTCAGTGAAACTTTTCACTGTCCTCATTTTTGTCCAAAACATTTCTGCTGTTTCATTCTCTGGCTTTATTCGGGTGGACTTGTTATCTTGTGTCGTGTCTGTTATTAGTCCGCTAGCTGAGTTGCATTGTGGGATGTTATAGATGAACTATCCTACGATAGAACGTATCTAACAAAGAGACCCGGGCAAAACATTACACTTGAAGAAGGTCGAAGAATTAACCACCTATATTATTGTTGGAAAAAAATTAATAAAAAATAGATGAGTATAGTTTAAAAATAGTTCATTAATATTAACAACAGCTCATTTCAAAGACAAAAACTGACAAATGTATCTTCTAGTTAAACCTTCTTTGTTGTCGCGAATGTATCTGCTGTTTTTTTTTATCGTGAGAATTGAACCAAAGCTGGCAAAACCCCTGGTTGGAAATTTCCCAGAGTCAAATTTGATCAATATTATCTTGACACAGCGATGGGGAAAAGTCTCTGGTCAACAGACGGCGATGAAATAATAGTATTAAAGAGCAATTCGACAAAGACATTCAAGACTAGGTACTTCGCAGGGTCAACTTCAGCCCAACCGACCGAAAATATCTGGGTATATTGAATGTATGTGGGCGTGGGTA
Source organism: Architeuthis dux (assembly GCA_006491835.1). NCBI lineage: Eukaryota > Metazoa > Mollusca > Cephalopoda > Oegopsida > Architeuthidae > Architeuthis > Architeuthis dux. The sequence continues at coordinate 5,259,688 of VCCN01003067.1, read as the reverse complement.
ACATTAAAACGTTCTATTATATTTTGATTCTTGCAAAAGGAGAGGTTAAAACCACTGAAACGCTTCACCAGGTTTGGAGACAAAAGTAAGCCAAGCCAAACCAACCGTAACTTTTCATTATGAACTCGTAAAATGTGCAAAATATCGTCTGGTAAAATTGGGATACGGACAAAAAACCCAGCGGTTTGAATAGGACAAGTGACATAATTACTATTTCAGTTATAAATAAAATAGGCCTTCGTTGAAATCACAAAGGTTAAGCAACATTCTACCTGGTCACTATCGAATAATGATTGAAATTTGATACTTTTGTTTAATTAAAAATAATTTTTAAAAACCCAACAAAACCAATTTCAAAATGTAGCATATATCCTTCCATCATTAGTCTAAGTGTATAAGCCACAAATTTCATCTGGTTTTTTAAAAAATTTTATTTAAAACTCTCTTTGCTCACATTAAAAAAAAATACCTTTTCTCTGGAAATCTCGTCCTTGGGGATTTTGTCCGGTGGGTTTTTTGTTTTTGTTGCGATTATATTTTAAACCAACGAATACTTGCTTGACCGACGTAAAATAGATATAATATAGGAATAAATAATTAAATAATTATATATACTACCAGAAGTACCAGGCCTTGCCCGGATATTTAAATATCTAAAACGAATACAATTACACGAATTCACTATAATTTGTACCAAATTTGGTTTCCCAATTTACCAATAAAAACATTACATTACTTAATTAATACAAATTAAATTAAAATATTACTTAGTTTATTTAAAATAAATCTTTTTCGGTCTGTGACTTGAAGTCCTGTGTCTTTAAGGCCGGCTACGTTTCGTAGGCGGCGATGCGTGCTACCTAAGGTATCCGGAAAAGTGCCCATCAGGAAAAGTACCCATCGGAAAAGCGCCCAACGGAAAAGTGCCCATCACGACTTTATGCAGGGAGGAAAAGTGCCCATCCAAACAAATTTTATTAATCAAAAATGAAAAGAGAATTTGTAAAAGAAAAACAGAAGTAAGGTGTGTCAAAAGTTTATAATAAAACCTTATAAACTTTCCCCGGAAACTATATGATGGGAAAAATATGTTTTGATGTGCACTTTTCCTCCCCCGAAAATTCTTGATGGGCATTTTTCCGATGGGCACTTTTCCTGATGGGCGCTTTTCCGGGATCCACGATCTACATTGTGACTTTAGGGATCCTAAAATGTATCGTTAAGCGATCAATTGTAATGCTTTGAAGTCGTCTAATTCGTGTTAGGTCACCGATATCCCACTCTAAAAAGAAAATTAAAATGCCCAATTAAATGCTTCTAAATGAATTATACAGAAAAATAAGGCGTGTCATTTTTTTTATGAAGTCAAATCAAATTAATATTAAATTAATATTTGGAAGGCAAAATACTTCGATACAAGTCGTACTTACCTTTGTGCTTCGCTATCATTTTCAAATGATGTTGGACTCAATTTGATAGGAGAAGGCAAATAGTATAGGAAAATAAAACCAGTCGACTGGAGGAGAAGTCGATTCATGCCTTTCCCAAGGGAATTGTTGCGAAGTGAACAGAAACTGTCCAAGCCGGAGATTGAACTCCTGATCGGCGATTCCATTCTCCGTGCCGATAACCGTTATGCCACCCGCAACTGAATCTCTAGCAGATGATACAAATTACAATCTCGCATTAGTCCAACACTTCCGACTCCCCCTACCCCCCGATCAAATGATGAACATTAGTTGACCCGCAGTCAATCTTCCTTCTATCTTGCGATCATCTCCAGACATCGGTCATTATTATTTGAACGTCTGGTTCGTGCCGTCTCAAACGGGTTATATATCTGCTTTCTACGACTTAACCAAATCTGACATGGCTCAGCAGGGACGCTGTTAAACCGCCGACTGGAATTTTCAGTTGAATGAATCAAAATTGTTTTTCAGTATATATTTTATTACTTCGCTTTTAGAAATCTGTAATTGTGCTCGCCTGTATAGATGTGTGGGTGTGAGCATTGGTGACCGGAATAACATTCTGATTTACCCGTGTCCCTCCTAATGTGGACAGGATATGACACAAGGTCGGTTTAATGCGGGGGGCATCCAGGAACCCGGAAAAATGCCCATCAGGTAATCTGTCCATCGTTAAAGTGCTCATCGAGAAATGTGCCGAGCTTGAATTTATCAAGGGAGGAAAAGGGCACATCAAAACGAAAATTTTATACGGTTTTATTCTAGACTTTGGCACAACTTATAATTTAGTTAACGAACAGTTTATAAGGTAATAAACACAAATATTCATTAATTAAATTAAACGCTGTGCCAAAAGTCTAGAATAAAACCTTAAAAATCGTCATGTAAAAAACACAAATATTATACGGTAATAGACTTTGGCACAACTTATAATTTAATTAATGAATATTTGTGTTTTTTACACGAAAATTTTATAAGGTAAAAAATACAAAATTCATTAATTAAATTATAAGTTGGGCCAAAAGTCTAGAATAAACATTATAAAACTTTCATGAAAAACACAAATATTATACGGTTTTATTCTAGATTTTGGCACAACTTATAATTTAATAAATGTAATTTGTGTTTTTTACACGAACATTTTATAAGGTAAAAAACACAAAATTCATTAATTAAATTATAAGTTGTGCCAAAAGTCTAGAATAAAACCGTATAAAATTTTCGTGTAAAAAACACAAATTAAATTGTTTTGATGGGCACTTTTCCTCGGTTGATAAATTCGTGATGGGCAATTTTCCTCGGTTGATAAATTCGTGATGGACATTTTCCCGTTGGGCACTTTTCTGGATATTGTTTCCGGGAAAATTGTAAAAGGTTTTATTTTAAAATGTTGGCACAACTTAGCGAATTCTGAGTGTGAAATAAGCGTGACAAAACAATTCAACAACAAATTTATTCAAATTAAAAATATATATAATGTATCTACTTCTGTTTTTCTTTCATGAATTCTCTTATTTATTTTTATTTTTAATTAATAACAATTTCTTTTTCTTTTTTTTACATCTGGAATTTTAAAAAATATTAAGAATTTACAAAAGTAAATAGATATATTATATTTTTATTGCTTTGAATAAATTGTTTTGCCTCGCTTATTTCTTTTTATTTCACACCTTCGCCAAGTTGTGCTAAATGGTTTTTGATAAAACCTTATAATATTTCCCCGGAAACTAATTGTAAATTATGTTTTGATGGACACTTTTTCTCCCTTGATAAATTCAAGATGGGCAAATTTCCTGAAGGGTACTTTTCCGGACACAGGGGATACCACCAGTATCCATAAAAGTGCCCACCAGGAAAAAATCCCATCGGAAAAGTTCCCATCAGGATATCTGCCCATCACGAATTTATCAAGGGAGGAAAAGTGCCCATCAAAACATAATTTTCCAATCATATAGTTTCCGGGAAAAATTTATACGGTGTATTATAAACTTTTGACACAACTTACTTCTGTTTTTCTTTCATGAATTCTCTTATTTCTTTTCATGTTTAATGATGGGCTCCAACAAGGCAGGAATTCCGGCGGCGTCAAGTCCGCTCCTGATAATATCGTTGAGGGCGGCGTGGCGAGGAAGGCGGCCCGTGCTGAGGCGACATGACAGCGGGTGGAGACCGAATTCGTCGATGGTTGCGAAGACCAAGACGAGGGGCAACGCCAATGCAGACACAATCGTTGTCTAGAAGAGCGCCAGCAGTAACTAGTGGTAAGGCATTCAGCCAGTCCCCGCTGTGAGGCTGGGGAGCGGTCTGTAAACAATAAATAAAAAAACGGATCTCATTTTCGAAGCTCTAAGACATCTTTAAACAGATGTAATCAAAATGTGATTATTTATTGCTTATTTGGAGTCGGTCGTGTCTGACAAAGAACGGACGATATTTTCGAAGCTCTAAGACATGGGTCGGCCACCAATCGGACAATAACCCCTAGGACAATAACCCCCACCGAACAATAACCCCACCTCTACTGGACAATCACCTCACAGTAAACGATAAAACAAAATCTATTTATAGTTTTTAATAGCTAACATTATGAAATGTAATTTACCTGATAAAGAATAAACTAAAACGGATATCCCGGAATTCAGCCACATTTAAATTTAAAAACATCTAGAATCTACGGATGTTTAGCGTCCTAAATAATCGCGTTTGTTCTGAAGACATTACAAACACAAATGAAGAATTTGAATCTATATTAAATCTATAAAAATCTATACACGAGTACAGATAATACGACACAAATAAAGAATTTAATAATGCAATGTTTACTCAACTTAGTTGAGGTCATTTCTGAATTTAAATGTTTTTAATTTTATTTTAGGGAAATTTACGAAAGGGTATGCATACAGATTAAAAGAAACAAATAATTTTAATTTGCATTTCTAAATATTTAATTTAATTATAAATTGACTAAAAGTTTAGTGTTAATTTTGTTTTAATTTTTAAATGTTAAATTTAAATAAGATTTTACACCAGAGTGAGAATCAATGTACGAACAAAAATCTACATGTGTTCTGTGTTTTTAAGGATTAGCACAGAAAGTCTTTTGATGTAAATTCTTACTTAAATTCAAATTTAACATTTAAAAATAAAAATTAACCTAAACACTAACGCTTTCGTCAATTTAATATTAAATTAAACATTAAACAAAAATAGAAAGAAATAAGATAATCCATGAAAGAAATAAGAGAATGCATGACAATAACCTCACCGGACAATAATTCCACCGGACAAAAAACCCACATAGTAGAAAATAAAACAGAATTTGTTTAAAGTTTTGGCCTATCACGAATTTATCAAGGGAGTAAAAGTGCCCACCAAAACATAATTTAATTAATGAATATTTGTGTTTTAGGGCCGGGAAAATTTTATAAGTTTTTATTCTATACTTTTGGCACAACTTAGCCGAGTTGTTCCCGATTGGAATTCTGAGTGTGAAATAAAAATAAACAATTTAACAAACAATATTATAATGTATTTATACCCCTTTGATTTTCTTTCATGAATTCTCTTATTTAGTTTATGAATTCTCGTATTTATTAATGTTTAATTTAATATTAAATTGACGAAAGCATTAGTGTTGAGGGTTAATTTTTATTTTTTATTTTTAAATGTTCAATTTCAATTTAAATAAGACCAGAAGATTTTCTGTGATAATCCTTAAAAACACAGAACACATGTAGATTTTCTGTGATAATCCTTAAAAACACAGAACACATGTAGATTTTTGTTCATACATTGATTCTCTCTCTGGTGTAAATTCTTATTTAAATTCAACTTCAACATTTAAAAATTAAAACAAAATTAACAATAAACCTTTAGTCAAATTAAAATTAAACGAAACATTTAAAAATGCAAATTAAAATTATTTGTTTCGTTTAATCCTAAAATAAAACTAAAAACATTTAAATTCAGAAATGACCTCAACTAAGGTAAGTAAACATTATATTATTAAATTCTTTATTTGTGTTGTATTATCTGTACTCGCGTATAGATTGTTATAGGTTTAATATAGATTGGAATTCTTCATTTGTGTATGTAATGTCTTCAGAACAAGCGCGGTTATTTAGGACGCTAAACTTCCCTAGATTCTAGATGTTTTTAGATGTTTTAAATTTAAATGTGCTGAATTCCGGGATATCCGTTTTAGTTTATTCTTTATCAGGTAAATTACATTTCATAATGTTAGCTATTAAAAGTATTAATAGATTTTGTTTTATCTTTTACTGTGAGGTGATTGTTCAGTAGAGATGGGGCTTTTGTCCATTAGAGATGGGGTTATTGTCCAGTGGGTTTATTGTCATGGACCCCTATTTGTGTTCCCCATAAGTAATAGGTAATAATTCTACGCTTACAATATGAGATGTTAATAAAACAAAGGTTTTAGCTTCTTAAATTACGAAAGCTTTTTATTACGTGACATTTTTTTAATTTCGAGAATTGATTTAAAAAAAGAATTATATGTCGTAGTATGACGTAAAAAGAAATATTCCTCTTTCTTTGCCCACTCTCTCTATCTATCTTTCCTTTCTTACGGACGCTATTAACCGATTCAAAAGAGTCTGAACGAAAAACCTCCTGGCTTCCATAGAACTGTCGACTTTCGTCGCAGCTGAAAAGAAGCTTTGTTGCAATCACATTCAATAATCAATTGTTGACGATTGGACTCTTTCTATTTCTCTTCATATTTTATGCTCAGAAAATGTCACTTCTCGGCTCTTTGACGCCGTTGAAGCTGGGGATCAATGTAAATAAACCATTTTTTTTACATACACGCGATCAAACACGCGTATAAAGACTCTATTTCTCTGACGTTTCTCTAACCCATAAAAATAAGCAGTCATGTGAGAAAAGATTTCACACAAAATCGAGTTCAATTACTCAGCTGCCATTTTCACTCCACGCTGTAATCCATCAATAAAAGGTGTTTGATATCATTGTGTAATGATTTAATTAGCTCAATGGCGTCATGGACAATTATACTAACTGGCCAATGGCGTTATGGACAATTATATGAACTGACCAATGGCGTTATGGACAGTTATATAAACCGACCAAACACCTTAATATACCTGTTTCTTTCATGTGTGGTCTATCTAATACAGGTGGAACCTTACTAATTCCGGATTCACTAGTCAACCAGTGATTTGATTTGATTAGAATCTGCCAGTCATATAGGTATGAACAAAAACATTCAGTGAGAAATCGATACCTGAGTAACAAAAGCAAACTTGTATCACTCTACGCTGGGCACTGAAATCATTATCTATTAAGCTTAGGTTAATCTTGCCGCGGTAGTTGGGGACCAATCTAGGGTAGAATTCAGTACTATAGTAATGGTCTGTTAGGCGCAACTTTCTTTTTTCTTGTTAAAATGGCAAGGTAAATTGGTATCTGGCACATTCATAGCTGGTAAGATAATCGCAGGGTATTTCATAGCAGAAATGGCTATTTTCTAGCCACTTTTTGTAGCCGGAACGAAACGGAACGAAACGAAACGAAACGAAACGAGACAATAGAACTCAGGTTCATCTGGTGTCGCTAATTTGTCTTAGGTGGCTCCAGATTGCTTTCAAAATGGTGTTATGGCCGAGGCTCGGACAAAACCCTGGGGACAGAATCCCCGATGACAAAAAACATCTAAACTGCAAAGCCGGACAAAATATGACAAAAGTGATTGGTAATAGTATAAATGTTTTAGACCTGGTGTCATATTCTAAATAGATATTTTAAAACATTTTTGGCACATACAACAATTAAAAAATATACCAAGTAGTATTGATTTTCTTTTACCTGAGCTCATATTCTAATCATATATTTTTCAAGCTTAACAATCTTTTTACGTATCCAAAAATTGAAAAGTAATATCACACATGTTAAAATGTTTTTATCAGCCCTCACTAAAAATACTTTTACCTGGTCTCATATTCTCATATACAGTGAGTACAAAAAGTATCCGATACATTTTTTAAAAGTTTATTTTAACATCGTTATACAGCTTCAAAATTGACAGAATGTGGACAAAAGATTTTAAAAAATAAAAACAAGATTGAAAATTGAAATGTTGTGTAAAAAAATCAGAAATCTCTGATCCAAATCCTGTCAAATTTGAAGATCTATAAGTATGTTAAAATATCCTTTTTGAAATGAATCGGATACTTCTTGCGATTACTGCATAAT
>VCCN01003067.1:5141752-5152264 GCA_006491835.1 Architeuthis dux | reverse complement strand
TCCAGATACCGACTCCTGAGATCATTATCTAAATATAATTTGGCGACATTGAATCGATTTGACTAATATCTCTTGGCGAACATTCCGAAATAGTACAAATTCACATAGAAAAAGCAACAAAAATGATTCATGAATAGTTTTATTTCCTCTTCTACACTAGTTAACAAAATATATCAATATTACATTTTCCTGTTCTCTGATGACCTCTTTTGTGTAGCACATAACAATGCAAAATAATTAACGTTCACGTCTGTCTATAATTCAATAGATTATGATGAATTGATGACACTCATACTCTTACTCACATTCTGTAGCATTCAGATGTTGTTTTATATTAATTTTGTTGCAAACACACACAATCACAAGCAGGTGTACATGGCATCTTGGCCCTCAAACAAATGTAGTGACTTTTACAGCCCTTCTGACACTTATACCTTACTAGTTCCCTGCAACCTTTAGATGCTTCTGGAAGAGAGGTCCAGAATGGTATCCACGTGTCATCTTCTTTTGCCCATCTCCAGTCTGACGGAGAATGTTTGTCAGGGTCTATTACCATAGCCTGTCCCCATACATGACCTGTCTGGTAGCATGCACGTTTTATATGCTCAACTAGGGCTGCCTTGGTAGATGGCAGTCATTTCATGTTTTTCCCCTTTCTTATAAATAGGTATTTTCTATAAACATAGATGCTAGATGCAGCACTTGTTCTGTCATATGTGAGGTTAACAAACCTTTCCAACCGAGCATGTGTTTCAGAATAAAAATACCTGTACATGTTGTTGATATTTCTTTGAATGCTGCTGTTGTCTCGGGGATGACTATCATAGGCTGATGTTCGCCCTTTCTATGGAATGATAACACTGTGTAACAGCCATTGAATGCACGAAACCCCAGCATTGATTCTGCTTTAGCGGCACCTAGTGTTACAACAATGCCATGGACAGGAATGTAGTGGAATGTCTTGCCTGTAACGAAAGAAATCCATACCTTATTGATCCCAAGACGATTAAAATATGCCACTGCAGTGCAAGTGCAACGACATCAGTATCAACTGTTCTTATTATGATGTCCTTGCTGCCCTTACTTGCTGCATCGGTTGCATGGATGATGATTCTTGTGTCAGCTTCTTCGTGCTGGCAGGGGGACAGGTAATTCACATCTGCGGCTGCTGGGTGGCATACAACATTCTCTCCATCAGTGACATACAGCTAAACATCACCGTGAACAGCTTGCACAACTACTTCACTAAGAAAAACAAACAACTATTTCTTGTTATTGTCATCTTGCAGGAACTGCGACTAGTTTTGTGGAACTTTTCCAGTTACCCGACGTCTAACGCCACATCTCGCCTCTGACGTGTATATGCTTTTAAATTGTCTGCAAGGTAGATATCCCAAAGTAGTTCAACACGGTGAACTCTCTGCTAGCTGCTTTCTGATGTATGGGACAAACACATCTGTAGCATAGTCATTGAAAGTCTTGTTACCGTTAGGCAGTAACAAGTGAACCACTGCAGGCCCATCAAGTATCACAGTGTCTGCTGGTGGTGAGTCTGAAACAGGGCATGTGTGATTCAATACATGGGAATAGGTCAGACTTATTGCTAAACGTCAGGTTACCATGACCAGACGGTGGGTATGAATTATTCTCATGGAGAAGTTATCAAGGTTAATGGATCTAGATTGACAAGAGACATACAATCGTGCTAATAGATCACAATCATCTTGAAGTGCAGACAAGTGTAGTTGGGATTTTGATTTTACTCTCATGCGACTGAATAGTACAATGTTGTTCCGGGATATTACATATGTTACTGCCTTTGATCTGTCTATGAATCGATATTGATAAAACTCCTGTTATCCCTTCTGACCAATGTCTTCCACATTTTACATTGTAGTGACTACTTCACTATCTACAATATCTCTGGAGTGTAACACAAGGAGATCATTGCTGCTCTCTTCAAATGGATTGTCCATGTCTTTGATAGTTGCCACCAAAGATGAGACCTGGTTGTGGAATGTCTCTTCTAGAGATTGGGTTTGCTCATGATGTATTTTTACATGCTTGATCATCCTCAAAACTGTCACCAACTTGCCAGGGCCTGAATGGAGATTGGTTTTCTGCCAGGCCAATGACGCCATTCGTTCCTTTCAGAAGTCCAATATTTTTCTCCTGTCTTTGATCCATAGCAACTCCTGATGATACATTTGTACATTTATGAATAACGAAGTTGCCGATTCCACAGCTAAACTCTGGTGTTGGTGGGAAAGAGCAAAGTCACGAACATGAATACTTAAACACCTAGCATAATAATGTTGGTCCATTGCAAAAAAAACATGGAGCAAGTTTGCACAAGGACTCAACATACAGGCCAAAGAGACCGCCACGTTGTGCTCAAGATGGCCAGTTGCAGTTCCAGGACGAGGTTCCAATATCTGAACTGTTTCCTCTTTTTCCTTTCCCCATTCATTGAATGGAGGTATTGACTCCTCTTCTCGCAGGTCTTCTCTGTAGCTATTGTAGGCTTCCTTCTGTAGAAGAGACAGGGCTGCTGCAGCCCTGTCTCTGTGACCTGATGGGCATGTCTGGCCTTGGATAGGTGTGCCACCTTCAGGAATGATTCCGCAGTCCCTACTGTTGCTATTTCAGCCTGAATTAAAGCTTCGGCCCAGCTTTGGCAATTGCAAACAGTGACTGGTCCACAGCCACCACGCCTACTTTCCCAGGATTCAGATGTTCTATTGCCTTCTTGATGATGCCCATGCCATGTTTTATAATGGCGACACTAGTTGTATTTTCTGGAGAAAAGCGGTAGAATGCCACTTAAGCTGACAGGCTGAGGGATCTGCGGCTGCTTTGAGGCATGATATGCTGCTCTAGATATGACGTTGCCCCTTTTCAGCCTTGCAGTCTCAAATAGTTCTTGAACATTTGCCAACCATTCAGCTTCTCTCTGATATGCACTTGACAGCTGTACAACTGGTGGTCAACAATGCCCCTCTAGGGGTGGGGGCATATGGTGACTTTGTTTTCAACATGGCTGGTGAAACCTCATTGTCTGGAAGAGGGAATATCACCCTGTTCCCTGCAGTACCTTGACCGAGTATGGGTTTGCCCAGAATTCCCACCCACACTGAACAAAATACTTCGTAAAGTCAGGGAACAAACAACTTGCTGTATCTCAAACTGGGCACACACAACATTTGCTACATCATCCAATACTTCCAACACACTCTCATAGGATACACAAATGTACATCTGAAATAGAATATCCACAAGGTCCCCTTTTCTAGTAAGGGCATAGATCTTCAAACCTATGTACAATGGGAGAGGCATTTCACGCTTCTTTTGATGCCTAACATGTACATTCTTTTGTTGGTATCACTTCTTCCTGAGCCTATTGTCCACGCTTCCACAAAATGTCATCAAAATCCATTGGGAACTTTTGGAGATATCGTGTGGACAGACATGAAATGTTGGTGATATTGTGTGTTGTGGACATACAACTACGACGTAGGGGAGATAATTGTTCATGGATCCGACCAAACAATTAATCACTTCTTCCGTAGCCTATTGGCTACTCTTCCACAAAATGTCATTGAAATTCACAGAGAACTTTATATCATGTTGACAGTCATGTGCGTACACGTAAATGTAGAGAAAAAACGGAAAAATATCTGTCAATCGGAAGAATATCCCGCCTCAGATTTTGACCGACCTTTCCGTACCCCATTGCCCATCTTACTATACATTTCACTGAAATTCATTTGTACTTTTGGAGATATCGTGTGGACAGACGGAGAGAAAGACGGAAAGACAGACGGCGTGACAGACGAAAAGACGGAAAGACGCGACCAAATCCATATACCTCCCCAACTTCGTTGGCAGATATAATAAATTATATTCGGATAATGTTCTCAGGTGTCTGTATCTGCAAACCGAATAAACATATATAGATTAGAATCAGAGATATTATCATTTTAGTGAAGCCTATTGAGCCACCGTAGTGTCGAACATATAGGTGGCACCACCTCCCACCAAGGTGCAGTACCAAATGGCTCCCAGCCGGCAGAAATAAATTGTCATATGTATATGCATACCAAAGCAAAGTGCACAAAGATGGCCTTTTTGGCACTTATCGACTACTCTAAAATGAGTTCATCGTAGCTTATACAGATATAAAATAACGTGTTTATGCTGTGTTTAGATACCGTATTGTCCATCGGTATAAGCAAGGATTGCCAATAATGAATTGCTTCAGAAAAATCACAATAATTCCCGAACTACAAAACATAACCACACTTGCCGCATACTTTATGAATTCTAGAATAAATTGCTATCGATTGGTAAAAACCCCATGCATCCATCTTCGTTAGTTTCTAGTTGTTAAGCTTCAAAAGGCGGTCCGGTAAGGTCTGGTATTTTCAAAACATGTGTTATCGAATGGTGAAAACCGCATGCCTCTATCTTTAATAGCTGCCGTGATATGGGGCAGTTTTCTGACCTTTTTGCTAAGAGCAAATAACGAATCGTGTCAATTTTCATTTGTGAAGTTTTACAATTAAAGCATTTTTTGTGGTTAAAGATGAAGTTTCCAATTTGATTTTAAGCCTGGCATTCTTAACGTTTCCTCAAAATAAAATGAACGTATATTTTTCATTGATATCTTACTTTCACATATTAAATTGATAAATATTTAGGAAAACAAATCTAAAGCAGTTCAAAAAGTTCAATATCTTTTTGCATGTTGACATACCGTTGTTTACGTATAAAGTCTAAACAAACAATCGGATCGAGCGTAACTCACAAGTTTTCAATTCCTGGGGTATTTGTCAACATTATAGCCAAATACATATTTTCAATTGTAAAAAAAAAAGAAGGTTTTTGCTTATAGAATGTAGACAAACAATCGGGTCAGCCATAACTCAGCACCCCCAGTTAGAATCTCTCCACAAGCCTACATACAAAATTTCATTGACATATATTAAGGAATTACGAAGTTATCCAATTGAGAAAAAGAATAAAACGACGACAGACGGAAAAAAAGCCGCCTGTGACAAATGGAAAACTTTTCTACTTATAACTTTCCACGTTTATACTTGTTCATAGTGAGAAATAATGGAGCTAAATCTGCGATGAATATACATATAAAATATCAGTATGTTTTGGACAAGGTGTTTTGGAAGTACGAAAGAACGAAAGAAAGGAAGAGAAAGAAAAAATTTAAAAAATGGTAATGATATAAAAGAGATAGAAGTATAAAGGGACGAAAGAAAGGATGAGCAGAAAGGAAGAGACAAAAGAAAGGAAGAGAAAGGGAAAGACGAGAGGGAAGACGGCGAAAGAACGACAAAAAAGACAAACAAGTGGAGGAGAACATAAGAGAGGTACGAAGGGAGGAAAGAAAGAAAGAAGAGAAAGAAAGAAGAGAAAGAAAGGACATATTGTGAGTCATTCTACACTTTTGTCTATAAGATTACTAGTATTCCCCTCTCCATTTATTATGTTGCAACAAAGAATAATTTCAAATAATGATTTTATTTTACGTATAATTAGACTGCTATCGTAACTGATATACACATCAATGTGATTTCTGTTTTTTTTGCTACTAGTTCTTCGATTTGTGGATCTATTTGTGAGAGAGCACATCTTAAATCATTCTCAACTTGGAGCTCAAGTCTCAACTTTAAGCCTTCGACTTGATAGATAGAAATTCAGAAAACCCTATCTCTAGACTGTACTTTTATTTTTACTAATAGCCTTATTACCCCCTTTGCCCCCCCCCGGTTGGGAACCGCTGCTTTAGAAGGAGCTTCGTATATCTGCCATACCTCTGCATCAGAATAGTTTGTTAACAACTACATTTTCTTTTTGTACAATGAAATAATTTTGACTTGTGAAGGAAATTTGCTATAATTTGCGAGAGTAAATTATCAATAAAAAAGATAATTCTTTTCATCGTATTTTCTTTAGCTTAGCTAAAAAAAAGCATATAATTTAGTACACTTATAGCTAAAGGCATTCCAAAAGAATTTGGATATTGAGCCATCATGAATTTTCCAAATGGCTGCCAGCGAAAACTATTTTCAGAATGATCAGCGATGGATATAATATGATATTGAGGACATGATTAGTTGAATTTATTTACCATACACAGTTTGGGGGAATTGCCATTTGGATAATATATGCACCTACATTTTCTTTTTGCACAATGAAATAATTTTGACTCGTGTATGAAATTTGCAATAACCAGAGAGTAAATTATCAATAGAAAAGATAATTTGCATCGTGTCTTTCTTTATTGTGTCATTAAGGATTTGAATAAGTTTAGAGAAACGAACTGTCTATTTTATATTTATTTCATTGTCATTACTAATCAGTGATTTGTCATGAAGCTTTATGATGACATAATGTATCAGTTTCTCTTGGCAATTAAGAGAAACTATGATACTAGCTAAGATTTAGCTTAACTTGTAATCATTATGATCGCCCAGGCAAGTGATGTCTGTTACTTAATGATAATTGAAGTAGTAATTGGGAATTAATGAAAAAAATGGGAGGATAAACTACAAATTAATAGTTTCGTCAAATTAATTAATTGATGACTCTAAATGGTAAATGGGTGTTTCCTGGTAGAGTTATGAGTTCATTTCCTGCTGGATCTGCATTTTAAATAGTAGTGGGATAGCTTAGCTAAAGAAATGTGAACTTTGTGATAAAAGCATATAATTTAGTACACTTATAGCCAAAGGCATTCCAAAAGAATTTGGATATTGAGCCATCATGAATTTTCCAAATGGCTGCAAGCGAAAACTATTTTCAGAATGATCAGCGATGGATATAATACGATATTGAGGACATGATTAGTTGAATTTATTTACCATACACAGTTTTGGGGAATTGCCATTTGGATAATATATGCAAGTCATTGAAAATTCAAGATGGCGGCCACGACTGGTATAAAATTGTAATTGCAATGAAGTTGCGTATAGTGGGCAGCTTAGGTATTGAAAATTCAATATCCAATCTTTTTTAATGCCATTGGCTATAAATGTATCAAATTATATGCTTTTATCACAAACTGCACAATTGGCTTGACATTTTCAGCTAAGCTGCCCCACTATAGCGTTATAAATGGCTTACCATGAATAAGAAACCAACAACTACAGCATGACGCCTGCAACAGTGCAATGGTTAGCAACCCAATTCGATAGCTTAGTGAGTTCGATTTTTACCGGGTGCGCTGCAACTGAAGCCTCCTGCCAGACTATGCCTAGTAAAGTAATGGCGCCTACATAGTACGACGGTTTGCAAGCTTGTCTCACAGGACAATTAACTAGTGTAGTGAGTTCAATTCGAATGTGCCTTTGTTCCAGACTAAACTAAACTTTGTAAAGAAGTGGGTACGGTCGAATGACATTGAAAGCACCAGTTCTCGTCTGATCACCGAAGCTAAGCAGCGTCAAACCTGATCAGTACTTATTGGATGACCGCTTAGGAATATCGGATATTGTGAGCGACTTCTGGCCTTGTGCCAGACTAAGCAACACTTTAAAAAACCAACAACAACTAGTTTTTGTGCATTTGTGGGTGTTTCTGCCTGTGTCTTTGTATGTGTGTATGTGTGAGTGTATTATTGGGTATTTTATAAGGAATTGCTATAAACAGTTTAAACAAACTGTTTCACCTCCCTTTTCTTGACATATTTTACAACGCGTATTAACCGAGCCGCGATCAATTGAGCTATTTTGAAACTAGATCTAGCAAATTTGGAGCTAGATTTAGCTATTTTGGGGGTGAATATTGCTATTTGGAGCTAAATCTAGCTATTTTTAAGCTAGATTATATTTTGGGGTCCACCAACCACCCGCGTTATAACGCGAACCGCGCTATAACGAACCGCGTTATAACGGGAGCGGCCTATAGTAGTACATGTTTTAAACGTTTATAGCTATTAACTTGTATTTAGTAAAGGTTTATATTACATACTATATTGTTTAGGAAGCTACTTAAATGACCCCTTTGTGGTGAGAGTATTGGCGTCTGCGGTTTGAGGATAAAGTTCGATAGGAGTGGTGGCTGGCATTATTAAAGACGAATAGGGCCGCAAAGCCAGCATTGTAGGATGTGGCTGGACTGTTCCTGTAATAGGGATAATGTTGAGGATAATGTGGGGAGCGGAAGGGACAATGAAAAAGAGGGGAGTATTGTCGCCTCAATTGTTATTGTTGATGGGAGTAGGAGTGGTGGGGTGTGTGGCTATCATAACAAGGGAAGGGTTTTAAGGGGCGACACATTTGACGGTGAGAAAGTTAAAGCAATGAAAAACTCCACTGCTCAGTAGGTAACACGTGTCACTTTTCCCACCCACACGTCGTTCAGCCTTCAACACTGTTGGTGATTATTAATATCAATAGATTATATCGGTGGTTGGTTTTGTTAGAAACCGTCAAGCAAAACTGTCACCAAAACTGTTAACATAGGTTTATTCAGTTTTTAAATTAGTCTGGCTGGCTGACTATCTGGCTGGCTATATGTCTATCACGCGTACAGGCCGCACCAAATGAGTTAGAGGACTAAACAATTAAACATTTACTCCTTACTATGTCTAGAGAAAACATGTTTAATCTCCACCCCTTAAATACGTTTTATTGTGGATTCAATTTGCAATGTAATGCTAAATTGGTTCCTTGGTTTGTGTCCGGCGGCATTCAAGGTTGTTTGGGGAAAATTCAGACTTTTTTAGTGATCACTACCCAACAAAAGGCGAGAGAAGTAACTTATTCATTGATCATTCATTTTCCCAATTTTCTAAATGATCATCCCCAACACGGCATGCTGCCAAAAGACGTTGGTCGCGTGACGGTTTCTATTGAGTTACTAACCAGACCTATTATCTTATATTGGTTGTTCCCTGTTAACGTTGACAATGAGGGTTATAGCTAAGTGTCCGGGCATATATGGTAGTTAAGGGAGAGTAATTTGCTCAAGTTATCACTCATACTCCCTTTCCTTTGTTAACCACCGTGGCATGCCAGTAACAAAACATTTTATCAAGTTATACGATGTTGCGTTGGGACAGACCCCAGGAAAAGGACGATTCGTGCCTTTTCCAATTATATTGAAATTAACCTAAACAGATTTGGTCAGAATTCGAACCTGGTTCACAGGTTTCTGTTTTCTGCGCTGATGAGTGTTACATATTAATATTAATCCTGTATCAATTATAGGCTTCCTGTATTAATTAATAGGGCCGAGCCATGGCGGAGGTTCGTTATGACCAGGACTATGTTTTCCATAATGACCCAAGAAATCACGACCGTTGACGAGATTCTCGCACATGGAGAATCGGTGATGAAACGAAATCCCCAGCTCTGCCCAGAATGGAAATATTCTTACTATCATTAAACTACTTCTTAAATCTTACTGCTTACACCAGAAAATAGTTACACAATGTTTTAGCGGCCTTAACAACGAGCGCATCGTGGCGAGAATCTACAGAGCTCCGAACAAAATGGAAATGTTCTTGCTATCATTAAACTCATTATTAAATCTTACAATATCTTACTGTTTACACCAGAAAAGAATAATGTGACAATTAGACATAATCAAATAATTCAACAAAGTTCAAATCAACTAGTGTTAGCAGTAGTCGTATGAGGAGACCAGCGATTATAAACCAATCAGAATGCAGCTTGGCCTTCACTGCAAAGAATCACACCGGGGTTTCCAAATTAGCCATTTTCCGGCTAGATCTGGCTGATTTCTGTCCCAATTTAGTTTATCAAAATCTACGATAGCCAAAAATCTGGCCAAATTTTTAAGATGCATTTTGCCCCAGTGTGTTTCCTATACATATATTGCTCGGCTCCATAGGCTAAGCCTATATTTCATATTAGGCGATTGTCTATGTACGTAACACCCTGTCATCCCCTCAAAAGAATAATCGATTAGTCCATCGTCATGGTGAAAAACGAAAGAGGGGTGAGGGAGTTAGAAAGAAAATGGAGACAGCTAATGAGACATCACACAAATTAATGTTGTGTTCAGTGAGTATGACGTCGAAATGGAACATTTATGACATTATCAGAGAACGTTTTGTTCTGATCATACTGTGTTTTAAGTTAAATCTTTTTACCTAACATCATACTCTGCTAATCCCTTTTAAAGTTGTTTATTTACCGTACCTCATATTTTGAACACACCCCTTTTTGAAAGTGTTTTTCTTTTTTTTAGCCGATAGTTAGATGGTCTATAGTAAGTAACTCAAGACCCCCACATAGCTTTAAATACAGGTGCTACTTATGCCTAGAAGAGAAACTAAGAATTTAAGGATAGGATAAACTTGTTGAACCGGAGCAATGAATTAATATCGATGTGCAGACATACGCAGGAGTATAGACTAAAACCCACCAAATAACTAGAAAAAAATCATAACGAAACAACTGTTATGGTAAAAAAAAATCACCCTCAGAAACTACAGTAATTTAAGTGGTGAGATGCATAAGCGAG
>VCCN01003067.1:4682128-4692557 GCA_006491835.1 Architeuthis dux | reverse complement strand
ATGTCTGTACTACGAACCTTCTTTTACCCAGACAAGACAACAATTGTTTCGTTCTTTGTTTGCTTGTTACTATGTTTGTATAGCCGGTCAAACGGATGCACTCTAGGGGTTGCAAACGTGTCTATAAGACTCCAGGATTAACAGGTTTCACTGACCTCCGAGATCCCTACCGGTCAATTTAGGGTCAAAATTACTATTTTTTAATAAGACAAATCAAAAGGAGACAACTCATTTTCCTCCAAATTTCACCAAAAGTATGGGATTGGGTTAGCCCCCTTCTGCGCACATTTGCACCGCACACATTTAATTTTATAGAATTTCTATAAAATATCATTTGCTTTCCTGGATCAGTCATAACATTTAATCACTTTTTCCGTAGATCATTGCCCGCTATAACCAGTCAAAAAGGGATGTGAATTCGTGTCTCACCGAGAGGTTTTCTTTTATTTCTGCAACTGAAATTAAGATGAAACACTAGTCAATAAATTAACAATGCTTAGTAAATATCTAATCAAATTTTAGTTTAATCCATGTAAGCCATATTCCAAATCATAGGATTCTTGACTTGTTGTTCACACATCAATTGCCTTCGACCAACGGAGCCTTTTCTACTCTGAATATAGGACGTCTTGACTTTCATTCAGAACGAGAATCACGGAAGAACTCCCAATTGAACTGAGGCTCCGTTCCAAGAAGAGAACCATCTCTCCATAACACTTAAGGCATCTACTGATGTCCATGATTGTACCACAAAGGCTTTCTGGAAATCCTCGATGAAAAAAAGACTCTCAAATTCTAAATCATAGAGAGAAGAACATTCAAATTGCTTTATACTTTCAGCACTAAAAATAGTTCTTGTGAGATGCCTATAATACAATAATCACAACTTTTGTAAGCAGAAAAAGAACACTAATTTCTATTTGAGGTCTACCAAGCCAGAAAACATAATACGATTCTAGGCTGTGATCCAGTGATCTCTCAGCGAATAAATTCAGACGTTTATAAAAATATCAAATTTGTCCACCAAATAATTTTAAAACATAACAGATGAAGGTAACTCAAAAAAGGCCCTCTTGTAGGAAATCAATATTGGATTAAGAGAAAAATATAACCGTGGGTGGTTTTGTGGATATTTTGACCTCTGTTCACATCCTCCGAATGTTATGAATGGAAATGATTTCCCCTGTTTATTTATATGAAAAATAAGAGGATAAATAACCCCCAAACTAGAATCAAATAGGGAACATAAGATCAACTGGAACAAAGCAAGTGCAAGTCAGTGTGAATAGAATTACGAAACAGATAAAGCAATGTGTGGAGAGATAAGTGTTGAGATAATAAGACTACATAGGAGATTCTGAAGCTGTAGACAAGCCAATAACATGAAAGGCATTGGAAATTCATGATGAATGGCTTGTCATTTAGTCAACTTAAATCTTATCTAACAGAAAGTAACAATTGATAAGGAATGCTTATTTTCAAGGAAGGCAGGAAAATAGGACTTCTAAGATTGGCGCGACATAATCTTCCTTTCTTGGTTCAGTGTTGTACTGAGGTAGGTTTATTAAATATCAGTAGTCTAGACCAGTGAGGCGTCGTCCCCATGGAGGTTGAAAGGATATCTAGGGGGCGGTGTTGCCAATTTGGCGCGTTTCGCCCTAGATTTAGCGCGTTTCGCCCTAGATTTAGCGCGTTTCTTGTTTTGGCAGTGCAAAAAGCGCTAATTTAGCGCGTTTCCGACTAAGACATTTTGGCCATTTTTGAACATTTCCGGCTATTTTTGACCATTTTTTAGCGTCGTTTTGGTGGTTTTTGGCCATTTCTGGCTATTTAAAAATCGCGCTTTTTTAGCACTTTTCGGCAGTCAAACTAGCGCGAAAATGTTTTTTGAGTTGGCAACACTGATAGGGGGACGTGGAAAAGCTGAATGAATGAGAATTGTGTTAAGGAAAGCAACTGCCAGAAATCATAAATGTGGTAAAGTGAAGCTATTTTTTATCTGAAGTACACGTCTGCGCTAAAGACGCTGACAGTTTTCTCTTTTTAAAAAATTAATTCCACAGTACGTCTTCTGTACACGCTATCCAAGAAAACCTTTTTCTGTACCATGCAAAATTACTAAGAGGTGATGTTGGGGTTTTCTCCACCTTAAAAGCATTTATTGACAATGGTGGGATTGGGGAGGGAGTTACCAAGGCTGAGCTTCAACTTTTCGAAGTACTTTGGTGGCGAGACTGAGGATATTAAGTACGAGTGGATTGTGTCACCATTTACGGCCAGTACTCAGTCTGTTCCCGATTCTTTGCAAGAGGACTTCATTTCAACTAACGACTTGATTCTTACTTAAGCCAGTGTTTGAATCTTCAAAGTATTTGATCTTTTGGTTAAAGATAGTCAGCGATTCGAAGTTTCAAGCTCTTGCGTTGCAAGCAATGAAGATTATATTTCCAACATATTTGTGTGAAATTGGATTTTCACCTTTAAAGCTAATAAAAACTAAGCAGCGCAATAGACTTAATGCAGAAAGGGACATGAAACTGTCATTGGCACAGTCTGTTGCGCCACGAATAAAACCCTCGTAAAAAATAAACAATCTAACAAACAAGAAAGCAACTAACACTGCCTTTTGTGCTGTTTTTCCAAGAGTTTTTGTAAGATTTGAGTTTATCAAAATAAATGTCTAGTTGGAATATGGTTTCTGAATGTCTGAGTTAAAGGTATGAGGCCTAGGTTTTG
Organism: Architeuthis dux; assembly: GCA_006491835.1. Classification (NCBI taxonomy): domain Eukaryota; kingdom Metazoa; phylum Mollusca; class Cephalopoda; order Oegopsida; family Architeuthidae; genus Architeuthis; species Architeuthis dux. Next base: position 4,689,821 of record VCCN01003067.1, on the reverse strand, counting down.
TCCAAAGTCTGAGAACCAGGGATCTAGACGATTTAATTCATCCATCTACATTGTCCGCATTGTCATCGTTTTTATTGTCATGAACAGAACGTTTAACAATAAAAGAAAACTAACAATTCGTGATTTGCGTCTCTTTTACTTCGGGTTATGTTCTGCCATTTCCCACACTGTCTCTGTATCTCTCTATGTCTCTGTCTCTCTGTCTCTCTCTCTATTGTCTCTCACTATTGTGAGCAGGAATTGTGGGGAAATGCATTTTTAAAAAATAATAGTTTTGGCATAGAAAAGAGATGATTGCCGATAAAATGTTGGAAATAAATACGTTTGCAGACGATGAAATTATTCCACTTTTCTTTAAAAAAAGATTTAATAAATGCTGTTCCGAGTATTTTCATGGACAACATCAGGAGATGAATTACTTTTCTTGGCCCAAATATCACCTATTTCTCTATTTGAAAAAATAAAATTAAAACATAAAAACATTAAAATTCAGACAAAAGAAAAGTTGTTACAAAGCAGATAAAAACAATGATAATTGAAGAAAAACTATTACAAAAGTTGAGAAGCAAGAAACGAATAATTTGGAAAATAAACAAATAAAGTCCAATGCAAAATCAAATAAAGAATACAAAGGAATACATTTTAGCGAGGAAGTCCAAAGTGAGGAAGAAACAAACTAAGAGAAAGATTACCCTGGGAAAAAATCAAAAAGAATGAACAAACAAAACTTAACTTAAATGTACAGTTAAAATTCATGAAAAAATTCAATACGGCAAATACAAAAAGAATTTAATTATAATAGAAAATTACTAATTCTCACACTTATAATAATCATAATATGAAAGATTTCTGAACACATCCCACATACAAACACGCAAATACAATAAGACAAATACAAAACAAATTGAATTGCAATCGAAAATTTCTAATTCTCATACTTAAAACATTCTTAAGTATTTAATGTGAATTGCAACGTAACATATAAAGTTGATGAAATATGGAACATTTCTGAACACATCCCGCACACAAACAAACGCAAACACAAACACTCAAACAAATAGACACACACGCGCTCTTACAATGAGGCAAATACAAAACAAATTGAATTGCAATCGAAAATTACCAATTCTCATACTTAAAAAAATCTTAAGTATATAATATGAATTGCAACGTAACATATAAAGTTGATGAAATATGAAAGATTTCTGAACACATCCCACACACAAACAAATGCAAACACACACACACACACACACACACACACACACACACACACACACACACAACTACAATAAGACAAATACAAAACAAATTGAGTTGCAATCAAAATTATGAATTCTCATATTTAAAAGAAATCTTAAATATATCACATAAATTGCAACGTAACATATAAAGTTAATGAATATGAAAGATTTCTGAACACACCCCGCACACAAACAAACGCAAACACAAATACACAAACAAACACACACACACAGACACACACACGCGCGCAAATACAATAAGACCAATTACAAAACAAATTGAATTGCAATCGAAAAATACTAATTCTCATACTTTAAAAAAATCTTAAATATATAACATGAATTGCAACGTAACCTATAAAGTTGCTGAAATATGAAAGATTTCTGAACACCCCCTCCCACACACACACAGAGATATTGAGAAAAGACAAAACAAACATGACTAACAGCAGCATGATTTCAAATAGGTATTATTCCCCCTGATGAGATGACTACGTACAAGTAATTCAAGTATTAACACGTCGGCCTGTATTGATTAATCCTGTTGCTGACTATTTTAAGGAGACTCAATGAATTTCATCACACGCAAATGAAATACATAGATGATCAAACTAGATTGGTTCGTTCACTGACGATTCTATTGAACGGCAAGTCTAAACAAAGGGACGCAGTTACAATGGCCGACACAAACAACGTGTCCACGTTTCAATAAATACAAAGCTAGATATTCATTATTATTGAATATCGTGGACATTAACATTGGTTTTACATGCGTAGCTCGAGAATTCCGAAGTTGATCGAAGATTAATGCTTTGTGTTGATCGCGAAGCTACTGGTGCACTTCGATTTGCGACATTTGTGATTGAGAGTGATGGATTTTATTACAGCAAGACGGACATAGGCATGGTGTAGTTTCGAGTTTTATTAGAGGCCATTTTGTCTGTAGACTTTAGAAGTAAGCGCTTTTATTGTGACAGATCAGCTTTGGAATCAACTGTACTGATTAGGTGTAATTATACGGGGCGGGTGAGAATTAACTTCCTATTACAAGTTATATGTAACTTTTGCAAATACTTCTCTATTTTCGTGACTTCTTCCTGTGGAGGTGGCGAATGAGGAGGTATACCGCACCAGGCCACAAACTCTGAATCAACTGGAGGAGCGCATTCGACGTGTTATGGCCAACATACCGCCGGACATCCTGCAAGGGTCTATCGGGGCCATACCAAAACGCTTACAGAAATTGGTGCCTACGTTGAATTTCAACACAGCGGGATAATTATACTATTGTATGGTCCAAAGTAAAGCTAGTTTGACTACAATCGACCAATAAATCATAAAGTTATCATCATTTTCCAATAGGGAGTTTCTTTTCACCCACCCTGTATGAACTGTGCAAACTAACAACTTTCAGGCAGGACATCCGAGAAGAACTTTATGACCCCCCCCCACCACTATACACTGCACAAATACCCTCGTCCTTTAGCCATCCTGTTTTCATCTGCTATAACCCTTTTACCATATTATATTGGCTGGCCGGTAAATTAATGGACATATCGTATCGAGAAATATCGATACACAAACTCTCGGACCTCCTTGCACCGCTGAACCCCCATCTCAAAGACCCTGCTTCCATCATCATCATCAGCAGCAGCAGCAGTAGCAGCCTTTTAGCGTCCGTCGTTGGACATACACCTTAAGGATTCGCCAGACCTCTCTATCATGGTCATCGCGGAGCCAACACTTTCTGAACTTTTGGAAAAGGGACCCTGTGAGGTGGTGTTATGTTAGCTGGCATACAGGACATGTAATTACTAAACGGCACCCTATCCATACTGTAAAGAAAAATACTTGAAGAGAATTTTCTTCCGAGAATTTTCTTCCGAAAGCTTGCCAGCCTAGAGTTGTACGTGTAATATATTCAAAACAACTGAGTGATTCCAAATAAACACTTTGTAGGCTTTTGTTGTTGACCATCGACCCTGACGTGAAACCAATACGATCCAGTTTTGTGTATTTTCCTTTGTCATAAAATATAAGAAAAACATAGCTGTTTATACATTGTTTGCATCAGAGACGATATTAAAACTTGTAAGTGTATTGTATTTTGCAAAGAAGTGATGATTTGTTTTTATAAATGTTTATCAATTTTATTTAGTGCGACGTGATTTCGAACTAAAGCGATAAAATATTTTAATTCCAAGCAAACGGGAATCAAGATAAAAATACTATTAAAAAGTATATTCTTTATCATTTGTTTCCTTTGATACTTACATTTGTTTAAGATTCGTTTTTTTAAAACTCGCAATCCTCCTAAAATAATTATTTTCTTTCAATTTTAGGTGCTTCCAATCCATTAGGCCCTAGAACCATCCGGAAATTGGTTAGTTTTAGGAAAAGAATGTTTTAAAATGATTTACGAGAGCGGGGGTTATTTACAATGTAACTATAATGATAAAGTGAGCACTTACTCTCCATCATTTTCACGGGGGTACGGACTGCTTTCATGAGTTATCTTCCTTTTCGTTTGAACAATCCCGCAAAAATAAAAATAACATTTCCAAAATTTTTTAATTTTAATTATTTTAATAATTCTAAAAATCTTTAGGGTTGGGGTTGATAGTATTACAGAAAGAGACCGGAAGATTTTAAAATTGTAATCCTTTTAATAATTCTAAAAGCCGTATCTCCATGAACATGGTGGGAAGCAAGTGATCACTTTATCATTATAGTTACATTGTAAATAGAACACCATCTCGTAAAACATTTTTCCCCTAAAAACTAACAAATTTCCGTATGGTTCTAGGGGCTAATGGATTGAAATCACCATACTCTAGAAGTGCGTGGTCTAAAAACATTTTCCCTACCAGTATTCATAGTAAAAGAATTGATCTTGATTCGACTGAAATCAGGTAAGAGCAGAGAAAATTACTGACGGTTGCACATGAGTAGAGGCATAGCTGAGGTGAGGTTAGGGGGGTATTTGAAAACGCCCCTCCGGGTCGCCAATGGAGGGGTCCCAAAAGCTTTATAAATAGTAGTTCACCTACTACATCTCTACTGACAAATCGCAATAAACGTTGGTGAGGGCCTCCCAAGGAACCAAGCATGTATACATACGCCTAAGATAATTCAAACACTTGAGATAAGGTTTCATTTCAAATATGAAACAATACTAATTCGAAAACTTAATGCTGATTAAAGATAATATTAAATTTACTCAATTAAACGACAAAAACTTAACTGCAAAACTTTCTATACATTTTAAGGATGGCACGCACATATTGTTAGAAACTGTCAACCAAGACTGTCAACATAAGTTTCTTCAGTGTTTAACTGATTCTGGCTGGAGGGCTGTATATGTGTCACGCGTACAAGCCGCACAATGGAACTATAGGGATGAAAGTTTAAGCATTTACTCCTTATTATGTCTGGAAAAAACGTTTTGTTTTTTAAAATTACACCATAAAATAGATTTTTAGTGGGAGTTCAATTTACAATGTAATGTTATACTAAATTGGTCCCTTAGTTTGTGTCCGGCAGAGTTCATGCTTGTTTTTTTAAATTCAGACTCTTTAGTAATCACCACCCAACAAAAAGCGAGAGAAGTAATTTATTCATTGATTACCCCTTTTCCCAATTTTTTAATTGATCACCCCCAACAAGCCATGCTGCCAAAAGACGTTGGTAACGTGGCGGTTTCTATTGAGTGACTAACCAGGCGAGTTATTTCATCGTGTTTTCTGCGAATGTTTCAAAATGTTCACCTCAAAAGAGAGGCAGCTGTAACTGTTTTCTGATTTTGATATTAAATATTTTATTATTCCACGCATTTTTTTTTATTAGACGTGAGCCAAGGAGACTGCACATTACATTAGAGATAAAAAAACAGGAGTCAGAGATATCATAGAATCCATTATAAGACACAAATGGCAATGATCAGGGCATGTTGCGAGAATGTCAAACAACCGTTGGAGATCACGCCTCACATATGCGAAACTGTGGCCGACAGAAAATAAGATGGTCTGAAGATTTAGCCAGGTTCAATAGGTATTGGCGCCACGACGCCCGTCATACAGAGATCTAGCGAATCTTGGTTACGGTCTATGTACAACGACAGACGTTAAAAGGTTGATGATGATGAAGGAGACAACATTTGTATCTCAAACAATGTCTTTACAAAAAGCCATTAGCAATGAATTATAATGTAGTTTTACTTATGAAAGCTTCGAATCATATGATTTTTCAATCGTCAATTTCCCCTCGGCGTGACAGGGAGAAGTTAAACAATAATGGCGTCTAGGATATCAGACAAAGGCGTGACTTATTTTGGGAGTGTTAATGAGCTACGGTTTAGCGTTTCTCACTTGAATACTTTTAAAAATCGTGTTAATTATGGGACATAAAAATCATCACTCTAATGACATACATAACATGAATAATCATGTATACAATTCTTAAGCATTCATTTCCATTGCTGTGTACTTAAAAACTGATGGCTGCTCGCGGCCCGACTCGCAAATTTTAATTAAAGAACTGAATTAAATCAAATTAATTAATTTCTAACATCTAATCACCCGATCGCCGAAACTAGATTTGTTTGAAGATAATTAGAAATCGAACACAGATGTAAAAAAAACAAATTTTAAAAATATATCTCCAAAAATATTTTTAAATAAATAAAATTAATGAAATAAAGTAAAAATAGGCAGTTCACAACAATGTCAGCGTTGGAATCAGATGTAATTCATCAATAGTTATTTGGCGGCTAATTCCTATCCCTTCGTCATTTTACAACCTTCTCACGCACCATTCGTGAATTTCATTAATCAATTTGGGAATATTTCTTTTTTTTTTTTCTTTTATATTTTCTGTTTTGTCATCAAAGAGAAATATCTTTATATTCGAAACCGTCAACCATAACTGTCAACATAGGTTTCTTCAGTTTTCAAGTTGGTCTGTCTGGCTATGTATGTATGTATGTATGTATGTATGTATGTATGTATGTATGTATGTATCACGCGTACAGTGGAGCTAGAGTGATGACAATTTAAACATTTACTCCTTTATGTCTAGAAAAAAAAAAAGTTTTTTAACCCACCCAATAGGTTTTTAGTGGGGGTGCAATTTGCAATGCAATTTCATGCTAAATTGATCCCTTAGTTTGTGTCCGACAGCAGGCACGCTTATTTGAATATTCAGACTTTTTTTTAGTGATATTTGTCCAACAAAAGTCGAGAGATGTAATTTATACATTGATCACCCATTTGTCTAATTTTTTAATTGATCATCCCCAACACCGCATGCTGCCAAAAGATGTTGGCCACCTGACGGTTATTATTGAGTGACTAACCGGACCTGTTTTTATTTTCATTTGGAACTGTCGAAGTTGTGTTGGCGGCACTAAGCCTGGCGATTACAAATTAGAAGCAAAAGATAAAACTTCTATATTCAACGTCTTGATTAAATTGTCAGGAGTCAAGATTTTGCTTTGTTCTTTTATTTTATACAATAAAATTACTCTGATAGGATTGGGAGATTCACCACTTCCATATTCTACCTAAAGTTGTCTTCTTGAGGGTCACACAATGGCAGTCGGCGTCTCTGTAAATCAGCGCATGATAAGTGTCCAACGCGCTATTTTGAAAAAGTTGAGAAAATCGCGATCAAAGTTTGACGAAATTTCGCTCGCGATATTTTCGTTATTCTTAGAGCTACAATGCTAATTTTGTTATCATCTTGAAGCTTGCACACTCTACATTATTATTCTGATGCGTATCACAATAAACATTTCCAGACACAAACAGGCTAACACGACCCCCCCCCCCACAGACCCCCATAAACAGGCTACACCAAAATATTCTCATACAGGCACACACACAAACAGGCTGACATATTCACATGATATTAACAACAGACCAAACCTTAATAATCTCAAACACACACACACACTCAAACAGGCTAACATCTTCACAAGATATTAACAAATCACTACTACACATCTACACATTATGCCCCCCCACACACATTTCTCCCAAAACATTTTGGCCATAGAATGTACATGAGGTCAACCAAAGTTCCACTGCCAAATTGCTGATAAAATCTAGCAACACAAACACACTCTCTCAAGACAAAGAGACTTACCACCAATACAAAACACACTCACTCACTACTAACAACCCTCATTCAGATAGAAACCTCTTAATAAGTCGAAACATGTTAAGTCACCACATTGTCTTTTCCTAGCATCATATACACATGTACACACACACACACATATACATATATTCGTTGCATTATAACAAATACAAAACATGTATACGAAATCCGATATATTTGGAGCTAATATTCCATATGGTATATATATATATATATACACAAGTAGGGTTACCCGGCATTGTCCCGGGAAAAATAATTTCAAATATAAAAACACAGGAAAACAAATATTT
>VCCN01003067.1:4649709-4661704 GCA_006491835.1 Architeuthis dux | reverse complement strand
CCCCCCAAAAAAAACACGGCTTACTGCCAAAAGATGTTGGTCACGTGCCGTTTTCTATTGAGTTACTAACTAGACCTGTATATAATATAAATTAATTAAAAGGAATTAAACATTTTAGATAAATTTCATATTATTTTTCATACTGTAAAGTTGTTTATAACAATGGTTTTATAACAATGAATGTAAATTGTCCCAATTTTTATATACATTGCTTAATATTATCAGCCGGTTATGGTTATCTAAATGATCCTGTCCCAAAGTGATCACGATAGGCCATATAGGGGCAAATTGACAAAAGTAACTGAAGATTATTATGAAAATGTGTACGCTTCAAAAATAAAAATTCCACATACTAATAAACCTATAGATACTAGCGATATCCCAGACGTAGCAGTAGAAGAAGTTGTATTTGCAGTAAGAAATATGAAACTCGGTAAAGCCCCAGGCGAGGATGGCATAACGACAGACCTTCTAGAAGATGCAGGATAAATCTTGCACAAAGGACTAGCACAGCTATTTACACAATACATAAGAGAAAGAAAAGTTCCTAAAGACTTCTGTCTAGGAATATGAATCCTACTCCACAAGAAAGGAGATAAGCACAACCTTGGCAACTACCGCCCTATTACACTATTACCTAACACATATAAGCTATTCACAAAAATAATCACAAACAGATTAACAGGCAGTCTAGACGAAAACCAACCACGCGAGCAGGCAGGATTCAGATGAGGCTACTCAACAATAGATTGCCTGCATGCAATAATTCAATTAATCGAAACGTCCTTAGAATACAACAAACGTTCGGAAGTATCCGAAGACTTACAAAACATGTTAACTGATCTAAATAGGGAAAGCAAAAAAAGGTAGGTAAGATGAACAGAAGAAAGACAAGGATAATATTCAACGATAAATACCCCGAAGGACCATAAAGATAGAAGGAGAGACTCTAGAAGAGATCGATGAATACATCTACCTAGGACTGGTAATAAAGCTAGAGAAAGACCATGACTACGAAATAAAACGACACATAACGATAGGTTGGAAAGCATTTGGTATGAATAGAGATATTCTGAAGAGCACCTTGCCAATGTGCCTAAAGCGAAAAGTATACAACGGCTGCATAATACCAGCCATGACTTATGGATGCGAAACATGGAAATTAACCAAACGAGCTGAAAACCAACTCGGAATAGCGCAGAGAGCCGTGAAAAGAGCAATGCTAGGGATAACTCTAAGAGATAGAAAAAGATCAACGTGGATCAGAGAGGACTAAAGTGAAGGATATTATACAAATAATTAAGCAGCAAAAATGGAGATGGGCTGGTCACCTAGCAAGAAGAGATGACAATAGATGTGGGAAAAGACTTACCGATTGGTGCCCATGGGACAGTAAATGAAATAGGAAAAGAACAGACACAAGATGGAGGGACGAGATAGAAAAACTTGCCGGTCAGACGAGGCAGAGGTTAGCACAAGATAGGTCGTCATGGAAGGAGATGGGAAAGGCCTTTGTCCAGCAGTGGCCGATGATGATGATGATGATATATATCCACTATTTAGTTATTAGCATTTATTTAGATATATTGTCTAAGATTCTATATATTTTGCTTGAATACTTTACACAATCGGATTGTGCACTAAAGCATGTAGGTTAGTGGATAATCTCTTCAGATTAGTAGTGAAAGCAACAGAAAACGTGTATACATTTATAGCCAAAGGTTAAGCACCAGTAAATAAAAGTAAATAAAAATAAGTATATTATATAATTAGTTCCAATTCCATAGAATTGTCACTGTCTGCTAAGCTGTCTGTATTCACAGGCGAGTCAAGTGGTGAATGATGAAAATACAGGTATGCGTTATACCATATTGCAAAACAGTGCAAAACTCGAACCATAAATAAAGACTACGTGCATTCACAAATACTAAGAAGACGTCCTTCTGTGAATGTCAGATGGCAGACCAAGTTTAATAATCTTAGATTTATCAAGCAAATGGCCGCATGTGTGGGACAGCCATTGAGGAATGAACTACAGTAGTAATGGTTTCCGAAACTAGCTTGTAACCATAGTTTCACGCTGTAGCACTCCCAAATATTTACTAAGCCTAGCATTGTACGACGCAAGGCAAAAACCTTGGGACACCTAGTAATGATCAATCTCTGTACAGTAGTAATGGTTGGATCAGTTTTACATACTTAAATCTTTCTTTTCTTTTTAAACTTGCTACATATGGTTCGGGTTAGATACGTTTTTTTTTTCTTTCCAAAACGTCAATTCTACATGTATCGTGTTGTCTCTTTAATATGTGACGAATATGCAGAAAATTTATCCAATCTGTATTCTGAATAATACAAGGTCGAATGAGCGCTTCCGAAAAAAAATTAATTCCATGAACCAGATCACTCATACATACAAACATATATACTTACATAAGTGTGATTTTGTCTAGTGAGAATTTTCAAGCTTGTATGTTCGTATCTTGATATTTCTAAAACAGCCGTCAGAGTAGAAGTCGTCAGTCGATATTCCATCTGTTCAAGATTCGGAAATGCGTGGGAAATCCATCAAAGTCGTATTTGAAAGTGAAACCCAATTCGTTCAAAAACCACAGTTTCGCAAATGGATTAATCATGTTTACACCCCGCTGTGATTGTTCTCTTTGTAGGCAGCGAGTGTTTAAACTCCTTTAGTAAGTGGTTAGCTCTTTTTCTTTTGTTTAAACACACCATATTTGTGGTTTAGATCACTCTGAAATCCGTACCTATTTCTTGATGAAAACTGCTGCCAGATTTAGAATGAAGTATAAAATGCTCTTTTTTATTATGGTATTACCACTCGGAGAAGAAAATATAAAAGTTTGAATTCATTCGCAAATTTCAGGATATCAAGCTACATCTAAACTTTTGTTGTCAAAGTTGGAGTTGACTTTGTCCTCCGCCCCCGTAAAAAAACAAGAATAGCAAGAACAAGAACAAGAACAATCCTGGCCAAATTAAGCGGAGTAAACTCTTCACTGTTTGTCTATCCAATCACGTTAAACCAAATAAATATATAAAATTAAAATTTCCCTACCGTGATTTGAAATCAAGACCGAGCGATTGCTATACATAGAAGCCTGCATAAGAGCAACTGTCTTATGCATTTACGAATTTACTTATTATATACACAATACAACATTTTGGAATAGAAGTACGAGTGGAGTACGACAATGCAGCAGCCAGGCTTTTTTCTTTTTGCTGTGTCAAGTTTATCAGCTACGTTTTTGAGGTTCGGTTCTGAGCTCGTCTCTCATTTGATGCTTAATTAGCTTATTCCGACAACAAAATAAAGAAATCAGACACTTGAAGTAGTGATGAAAATGATTAGAAATCAGTTACGATAACAATGAAAGCATAATACATTTACGGACATTAAATATAATGTATTTTGGACATATACTTACGACGTATGGGAGGTAATTGTGCATGGATCCGCTCCAAAATGTAAGTAGTTCTTCATTTGCCTATTGTGCACTCTTCCAAAAAATGGATGAAATTCATTTAGAACTTTTGGAGATATCTTGCGAACAGGAAATTGTGATGCTATGTGTTTTGAACATATAACTACGACGTATGGGAGGTAGTTGTGCGTGGATCCGCTCCAAGATTTTATTAGTTATTCCTTTTCATATAGTCCACCCTTCCAGAAAGTCTGAATGAAATTCATTTAGAACCCTTGAGGATATCTTACCGGCAGGGGGAAAAGGCGATATTATGTGTTTTTGACATATAACTACGACGTAAGGGAAGTAATTGTGGATCCGCTCCAAAATGCAATCACTTCTTACTTTTCCTAGTATACGTCCTTCCAGAAAATATGAATGACATTACTTTAGAACTTTTGGAGATATCTTGCGGACAGTAAAAAATGCGAACCAAAAAACAAAAAAAAAACAACAACAACAACAACAACAACAACAACAACAATAATAATAATAATAATAATAATAATAATAATAATAATAGATATCATACGTGAACCTCGTCAAACAAATCTGCTAAATCTCCTTATATAAAACACACGGCGAAGAATGAATGCTTTCTACTTGTTTGGCACCCCGGGCAAAGTAATCAGTGACCAAAGACCAAACAAATCGAAAAAAGGTCTACAGTTAACTGAAGTAGTTGCGTGCGGGGACTTTCAATGGCAACTGTAATGAACGGATATGGTCACATCTCAAATGAATGGCAAGGGCGAAGAACGGGGGGGAAATAGCCTCGACGGACGTTGAATTCAAAGGTGAAAGTCGATTACATTTGATTGAGTTGTAAAGGAAGAATGTCGTCTGCAGTAAAAATTGCGTGGTCCACCAGGTGACGTTGTTACGTATTGGCGAGAAATTAATAGCAAAAGAAAAGACAAAAAACAAAGGTATGAAAGGAAAGAAAATGAAAGAAAGAGGAAAAAATGAAGAAAAATCGATAGAAAGAATTTCAAAAAGCTGAAGGATAAAAAAAATAAATATATGTAGTAGGAAAATACAAGGTGAAATTGATGGAGAGGAAACAGGAATGAAGGAAAGTAAGAACGATGAAATGAGGAAGACGGGGGAAAATAGGTAAAAGAAAAAGAAGTGGAGATAAGAAGAAACATTGATAGAAACGAAGAAGCAAAATGAATGAATGACCAAAAAGAAAAGTAGCTAAAGATGTAGGGAGAAAGAAAAACGGGAAATCATTGATGAGAAAGAAAGAAAGGGCGTAAAGAAAAACGTAGAAAAAGAAAACTAAAGTATATGAAGGAAGGAAGGGAGGGAGGAAAAGAAAGCGTGAGAAGATAAAAGAAATAAGTTGACAGAGAAGAAAAAGTGAATGAAAGATTGAAAGTAACAAAGAATTATTAAAGAAAAATGAAAAGAATGGAAAATCCTCAGATGAAAAAGAGGAAAGAATAACAATAGACAGAGAGGGAACATTTTGTTATAGGAGGAAAATACGCAATAAAAGTAAACAAATGAGGAACGAATACACATAGACAGAGAGGGGACACGTTTTGTTAAAGGAGGAAAACAAAAGCAAGGATTGTGATGGGACGAATGCAAAATAGAAATTGGAAACAAATGAGGAACGAATAAAATGGGCAGATGGGGGGGGGCACATTTTGTTAAAGGGGTAAAATACGCAATAAAAGTAGACATTTTTTATAGGAGGAAAATACGCAATGAATAAAAAAACACACATAAAAGATACAAATCACACAGAGAGGGGACACATTTTGTTAAAAGAGGGAAATACGCAATAAAAGTAGACAAATGAGGAACGAATACAAATAGACAGAAAGTGGACACATTTTGTTAAAGGGGTAAAATACGCAATAAAAGTAAACAAATGAGGAACGAATAAAAATAGACAGAGAGGGGACACATTATGAAGATAGATGAACAAGATGAACAGGGGGCAGATTTTGTTAAAAGAGGGAAATACGCAATAAAAGCAGACAAATTAGGAACGAATAAAAATAGACAGAGAGGGGAAATATTTTGTTAAAGTAGGAAAATACGCAATAAAAGTAAACAAACGAGGAACGAATAAAAATAGACAGAGAGGGGACAGATTTTGTTAAAAGAGGGAAATACGCAATAAAAGTAGACAAATGAGGAACGAATACAAATAGACAGAAAGTGGGCACATTTTGTTGAAGGAGGAAAATACGCAATAAAAGTAAACAAATTAGGAACGAATAAAAATAGACAGAGATTGACACATTTTGTTAAAGGGGTAAAATACGCAATAAAAGTAGACAAATGAGGAACGAATAAAAATACACAGAGAGTGACACATTTTGTTAAAAGTAAGCAAGTGAGGAACGAATAAAAATATGCAGAGAGGGAACGCAATTTTTTATAGGAGGAAAATACGCAATGAATAAAAAAACACACAAATAAAAGATACAAATCACACAGAGAGGGGACATATTTTGTTAAAGGAAGAAAATACGCAATAAAAGTAAACAAATTAGGAACGAATAAAAATAGACAGAGAGGGGACAGATTTTGTTAAAGTAGGAAAATACGCAATAAAAGTAAACAAATGTGGAACGAATACAAATAGACAGAGAGGGGACACATTATGAAGATAGATGAACAAAAGGGAAGAACAGAAGAGGAAAATAAACTAAAGGATGAATATTAATAAAAATAATGCAACCGACGAGTAAAAAGAAACTGCAATGGACATACGCAATAAAAATAATCAAATGATAAAAATTTGTAGTGAAAGAGCAAAGAGAAATGCCATAATGCCACTCATCATATTGCCACACGTCTTTGGAGGCTTAGAATTTTTCGTCACTTTTCCATGATTTTATACTTCTTCCAATTGTAAAAAATTTCTTTAACCGTATTGACTACTGACTGGTTACCAGTTTTTTCTATTAAAACGGTGTCGAGTTTTAAATTAATCTTTGACTTTCTTCAGTCAATGACTGTCGGTTCATTGTGAACGGAAGTGACTGGGTAGATGCAAGTCATTATTGAGTGACACAGTGAACTGGAGTTACGGTTCAAGAAACCAGAAATTGTTTGTTACTCTGTACGACCTGAGAACAACAAGGAGTGAAATAATTACAACTATCGGCTCCGACCTTTTCTCCCAGAACAAGGCTCTGTTCCACATTATTTTTCTTTTTTTTTACAAAAATAAATAAATACGTATTTTTAATTTGATCAAAAGTTTCACTTAGAGAACCTATTAGTAAATGGAGACAGTATAAATGTTTTTAACGGGACTCATGATCTTATTTTTAGTTTAGTTATGAAAGTTAGTATGTCTTATTTTTCGAAATTGTATGAATACAAATAACAGCAACAATATTGATACTATTGAAAAAAATTGATTCTGAAAAGTTTTTATTTTTATGTAGCATAGTAAAGTAAATTTAAAGTTAAGTACGTATTTTTAAACATTGTTTTTAAAACGTGCTTATTTCGGATCTCTGAGAATATTAACAAACAAAAAAATTAGATTTAATTTTTATAATGTTTTTTTTCAGTGATAATTACTACACAATCTATTTAAAAAAGATTTTATTATAATTATTGCCCCCAAAAGCTTTGAATAAGATTGTAAAAGTTAGCGATATCAGATGAAAACAATTTCATCCTGATTGCTTTGATAACATGACAAAAAACATGTTAATTTTTTATTATTTAGCGACAGCAGATGAAGCTGAGTTTTATCGTTTCGTTTCGTTTCGTTTCGTTTCGGCTATAAATAGTGGCTAGGAAATAGCCATTTCCGTTATGAAATTCCCTGCTATAAATTTACCAGCTATGAATGTGCCGTAACCTCATCATCGTGATTAGTTGTTAGCAAGATAGTCTCGCAAACATTTATTACTGTAGTGAATTCAAGCCGCAGTGGGTGCCCAACAATTGTAGCTTTGTACCGTAAGCTAGCTGCCATATGGCTGAAGTAGTTACGTAATTTCCAACGCTTAGAAAAGTCGGTGGTCAAGCCCAGCGACAAGCCAGTACAGGTTTCCTCCGATACCCAAAAGTAGAGCATTTCTACGAAAATCTTTCATAAGGCGAAATGGCGTAAAGCGAAGAAGAAATTACAATTAATTCATATGAGAAAGATTGTCTAGGGTTCCCAGACCCCAAACATGGTGATGATAGTTTGTTAGTAGAATTTTGGGTGGTGGGAGACGCAGGAGACTGTTTTGTAGGAGAAAGAGAGAGAGAGAGAGAGAGAGAGAGAGAGAGAGAGAGAGAGAGAGAGAGAGAGAGAGAGGTGGGCGCGCTGCCTCTATAGCTGTCCGCTGCAAAATAAACGCTGAACGCTTTTTGGGGCTTTTTGCAAAAGCGAAATAGTAGCGTGAAGTGAAATTTGGATACCTGTAATTCAAATGCCGATTTTCTTGGCAGGCAGGCCTTATCGACTCTGAGAATTAACATAACGCCATCTTCCCTCTCCGTTTGGCCTTATACCGTACTAAGCTACGCTTAGTAAATATCCACAAATGAATGAAGAGAAAGAAAAGTCGGAATAAAGAAAATAAAAACGAAAGAAAGGAATGAAGGAAAGGAAAAAAAGTCAGAAGGAGACACAAAAATGGGGGAAAAAATAAAGTAATTAGGGTGGAGTGGAAGTGAGCAGAGTTCCCGAAGGTGACCGTGTCATGTTTGATAAATCAGGAGAGCAAGCAAAAGGATCTCTGATTGGATAAGATTGGATAAGTGCAATTGGAAAGACGCAGCGGAACCGTCAGCAAAAGGCAGAAGCAATAACGGACTGCGTGTGTAGGTCACGGTGTGACGTCGAGGCGACTGACGTCTCAGGAGAGATGGCGTGAAAAACTGTTGCTGCATAATAGACTTTTATTAAATGTGACAAGCGAGAGCATCGTATCGCTTTATCTACCAATGATACGATATCGTCGTTTAATTCGATGCTTTTAACCCGGTTTTTCTCTTTTTGAGTACACACTTATTTCCTACGTGAAGTGAAGTTATTTCTGGCTTGAATTTAATGGAAATCCACACGTTACTTTCAAAGGGATTTGGCTACATGGCCTGCATCCAAAAAGTCCAAAGTTTTCCCCGTCTATGGTCAATGCTTATTTATTCATTAGCCCATTTGAGGATAAGATTCGTTAGATGTATTCTAAAAGTGCTTCATAAGCAATTACCACAGATAACCAATTTGGAAATTCCCGAGAGACCAACTTCTTCTTCGATGTGATCATTGGACACAAGTTAAAAAATACAAGATGTAGAGAAAACATTCTTTCTTTCTTTGTCTTCTCCCCGCTCTCTCTCTACATGAGTTGATCAATTGCCCGAAACGTAGTTATTACCTGAATATTGATCTGAAATGTTCACTGTATAATGTCCGGTCTATGTAATTAATATTCACCACGATGGGCGTCCGCTGCCACTTTTCAAAAGGATATATTTCCAGATGGGCAAAAGAATATATTCCGATTATATTTTAGTGACCATCCTGTTACAAGCGACTACTAATATAGTCTGTTTATATGGGAACATTAAGTTAGAGTTACATAACACATCTGTACTGCACCATTATCCTTTATTGACTATAGGATTCCAACTTTCAAAACACTCTCGCCCTCGGCGAGAAGGCCTGATCGGGGGGGGGGGCTCGTTTGCACCTCCATGTTCACCACTGAATTAACTGAATTTTCTCTTCAACACTGGTTCTGTGATTTTCCTCACCAAAGAAGCCTAATAGTCTGTCACCGTGTTTTTCTGTCAGCAGCTTATGTTGTCCACTGGCGATAATCAATGTGAGAGATATTGAATATCGTTAACATGCCTTAGTATTCTGTCTCGTTGACAGTTTATTGGACCCTAGACCCTAGGGTAAAGTAAAGTAATGTAAACGATAGTTTTACATCCTCAACACGTGGCCTGCCAAGCGCACGTGCATGGCCACCATGCTTGCTGCCTCTTCTTGTGGATTATTGTTTCCATGCTTGTTACTTTTGAAATTCTGAGGATTTTGGTATTAGTGATGAAGTCCATTCACTGCACACTGAGTATCCATATAGGAGTGTTGTCAACACGAGAGTCACATACTGATAACCCATCAGCGAAAACTCCAAAATATGTATATTAAAGGCCCTATATCAGGTCCTGAACCCCTTTCCTAGCGAAGACGGGACTGAGATGCACACCAACAAGAATTCCATCTTGAAGCGCTCGTCTAGGTACTTCCATACCCTATTCAGCGAGAATCGCATGGTCCGCATCGAGCAACTACCAATAAAGCTAGAACGGGATGTGATACCAACATGACAAGAGATTGCAAAAGCAATTGATCAGCCCAGGACTGGTAAAGCTACATATAATGATGGCATCCCGCCAAAGGTTTGTAAAAATGGAAGCTCCCCTGTGAACAGCAAGATGCGTGAGTTTCGTGCCTGCTGCTGAGAACAGGATAAACTTCTCCAGGTCTTCAAGTACACAGTTAACCAAAACCGTCGGCAAAGAACAACTCTATATAAACCAGAAAGCACCTCTGCCAACGCCTTCGTCAGGGGAAGATATTGTTCATGGAAGCGCCCCAAAATTTAATCACTTCTTTCGTGGCTTATTTCCCAAACTTCCATCAAATTACATTGAAATTCATTTAGACACTTCAAGATATCATGTAGACAGTCATGAGCGTATACATAAATGCACAGAAAAATGCTAAAATATCTCTCAATCAAACATTCGGCCTCAAATTTAACCAACTCTTCGCCCCGTTACCCACTGTTACACAAAATATTATTGAAATCCATTTGGTACTTTTGGACATATCGTGTGGACAAACAGACGGACGGAAAGACAGACACACCCGAATATATACACCTCTCCATGTTTGGTGACAGAGGTAAACCAGACTGCACAGATTATAGGAGAATCACCTTTTTTGTCAACTGGGGGAAAAATCCTGGGGCTGTTTTTATTGAACAGACAAATATATATTGTGGCCAAACGCCACCTACCTTAGAGCCAGTGGGATATTAGAGTTAATTTCGACACTACTGACATAGCTTTTATCCCAAGGCAAGTCAATAAATGTGTCAAGAGCAGAACAAATGATTACATGTTACTTTTATTGACTTGAAAAAGGCGTTCGACACTGAGCAGGGTGGAACTTGAAAAACCTGACAAAATTGGTGGTCCAATCACCATGATGATCCAACTCCATGAAGCACAGCTCGATCAGGTCGGATTCGCTGGCGACTTTTCACAGCCCTTCTCGATTGCTAACAGCCCAAATCAGGGCTGCATCCTCGCACCAACACTGTTCCCAAAATTATTCAGTTTGACGCTGAAACAGCTCACTGAAGAGCTCGGTGAACAAAGTGCACATCCGCTTTCGTACAACTAGCAGTCTGTGCAATCTGAGTCGATTCCAACCCCACAAGATTACGGAATAGCTGGGCAGAGAGCTTCTAATTACCGAAGGCTCAGCGCTAGTTGTTCACACAGAGTCAGCCCTTGGCACAGTCATTATCTGAATTCTTTTAAATCAGAAATATTCACTGTATAATGTTCGATTTATATGATCTATGGGGAAGCATGGGTTAAGTGCATAAACAAGGAAAGATATTATGTTGAATAATAAATACTTTTCGTGTAAAATGAATGCATTTTTCGTCATTAGGCTATGTTTATATGTATATGCATATGTAAAAGACCAGTTTACGAGAGTCGATTTTATACACACAGCCCAATTCATTAGCTGACGCTAGGGACACATGTATTAATGAGTCGTGCAAATGAGGAGAACTGTAGTAAAATAGCCGTACAACTTGAAATATCAATAAATTGACGAATGCTGTACAGTCGACGCGGATCAAAGAGAGTAACATTACATTCGTGATACTTATATTCAATGGAAAGGTTTCTTAAACATCACGTTGGTATTATCCTGAATCATCTGTCAGGAGTCAGCTCTGATATATCAATAGATACAATAGTTATTTTCCTTTGAGAAATAAAGCAATACCTTTGCACCCTTTGGTGTGGCATCAATGAACCCCTGACCCAGGGAGCACGCTTTGAGTGTCATACTTTCGTTAGTGTAGCACGCACAGAGATGATTTGTAACATGATGATCGAACGGTAAGTGAGACCCAGGAGAGTGAAGAGATATGAACAGATCTGCCTTTGTCTACTTTCAAAACAGTACGGCGAATTACATTTCCTCGAAGTAAAGGGCCAATTATTATGTATTTCTTCATGCGATCATTTATATTGTAAAAGGTTACTCTGTTTTACATGCTAATAATCAAGGTTCTAAATCCCGATTCTTCTGTATCTTGAATTGGACTTTCATTAAACTACACGAAAGCACGTTTAAGACAAAACGCTCTACCACAGAATAGCCTTTTACAATATAAAGGATCATATGAAAAAAAGCGCAATAATTGGCCCCTTATTTTGAGGAAATGAAGACATAATTTAAAAAAAGGTTCTTGAATGTATTGTAGTAA
>VCCN01003067.1:4312237-4329094 GCA_006491835.1 Architeuthis dux | reverse complement strand
TATGAGAGTGTATGCAAGTAAATCTTTGCATTTGGATTTGCGCAGATTCTGCCGATGAACATTTATAAATAAATAAACTGACACAGAAATGAATCCCTCCGCTGCTGCCGTTTGGATTCATGACGTACATTAGAACAAATTAACTTTCACTCCGACATACGCTCACATATGCCCCCCCCTCCCTTGTTCTGGAATAATTCACTAAACCTATATCCTCACAGAGTGTGTGTGTGGGGGGGGCGACTAATCTCTGCACCGACTCACTCATTTAGGCAATCAGTTCTTATCTCCCACTCTGAACTTCGTTCGGCAGATTCCAAACGATACACGCAGTCTGAGTCATTGCGACATTTCACTCCATTTTGGGCTCAGAGCCAAGAAAACGAAACAGTTTGACAGCTCAGAAGTTGGCCGAG
This sequence comes from Architeuthis dux, assembly GCA_006491835.1. NCBI lineage: Eukaryota > Metazoa > Mollusca > Cephalopoda > Oegopsida > Architeuthidae > Architeuthis > Architeuthis dux. Next base: position 4,328,678 of record VCCN01003067.1, on the reverse strand, counting down.
CCGTTTATTTACTTTAAATATCTTCTCTGTGTTATTCAGGCGATTCCGCCGTGGTTATCGGAATACGGAATTGGACAACTGGGTTTTTAGATATTTTCTATAGTTTGGAGAAGGGTCATTAATATTCAAATGGTTCTTCTTGTTGTTTGTGTTGTAAACACGACGTTTCGGCCGATCCATTCTTCGGCCTTCTTCAGGTGTAAAATCTGAGTGTGATGGGTTAAACAGAAATTATGTTTAAAGGGTGGTGCTAGCCCTTATAGCGCATGGCCCGTGTGTTTCTGTGTCTTTGTCTTGTCGGGTTTAGATTTGTTGAGAAGTGGAAGCCACATCAGGTTGAAATCCGCACTTGTCTGGCTAATGCATTTGGTCGACATTTTGATGAGAGCTGCCTCTTTGATTTGTCGTGACTGCTCACGAGTTGGTACATAGGAGTTTGTGGAATGGCCACAAAACATAACTTTCCGTAACACTTAGTTTCCACCGCCTCCTTAGAAGTATCCAATGTGCCTGCTGTTTGCACTCTGGCTCACAAAGTGTAGGGCCAAAAGTCCGTACTACATTCGGTTTGCGCGTTGTTCAAATCCTATCAAATTTCGGGTAGCACCTCGTGTATCACTTCCGCTTTAACGACATTGAGAAAGTCATGTCTGCAACTCTTTTTGAATTTGGTTCAGTTACTAGTCTTGATGACCATGATCATTTCACTGGTACGCCACAGTGTCAGAGGGGAGAAAAGAGTGAGTGAGCGAATACATAGGCTATCCACTCTGTTGTAAGTGTTAACTGTCCAGAAAGTAGCAACAAAATATTTGCGTTATCAATTTATGTTATCATTTATGTATCCTCTCACCGAGATAAAATTTGGACCATTGCCTTTTTAACGTAGGATCCCATGTACAGCTCTGCGTGGGTATGTTCAGAAATTGCCTACGTCCATCAGTATAATGACCTAGACGAGAGGGAATTGCGTTGACCCTATCACTTTTTAGTGTAATCGAAATGTACTGCATGTGAGACGGATCTCCGGGAACTAGGTTAGGCACATAAATATTTTGGAGGCACATAAATGTTGCGTTATGGGGTATCATCAAACCCCATATACGCAAACAAATCGTGTGTTGTACTGGTCTGTATAGTAGGAACTGGTCGGATATCGTTTGATGTTCATTCTTCGTTCGTGAGCCGTGGCTTTCTCTGAAAGTCAACGATGACCAGATTACTACCTGGGCTAGGTAAGTATTCTTGACAGATAGAGGCTATATATTGCTCTGGTTTTGTTTTTCCAGAAGTTAAATTTCGAAAGCAAATTCTAAGCATCATAAATATATTTAAACCCAAAGGAAAGAGTTGATATAAACGTTGAAAACGTATGATTAGTAGATATCAATCTTGCGAGCTAGCGTAGGGTCTGCGTGGTAGAAGAAACAGTTGCATATTTGCCACTGGTACCAAGGATCGGAGTATTAGCCAAGAAAAAAAGCCAGAGCGAGAAGGTCTACCTCAGGTTCCCACTCGCCACAACATTTAGTACATTCGTGTACTTTAAAAACATGCAACATATACACAGTATTAATATTCATCTATGTACATAGCTTGCTATGGTAGTCTATTGGCCTGACATGTCAGTGTGTCCATAGTTATTTAGAAAGCTTGTCTCAGTCGTACATAACGACATAATCAAACTCAATAGAAACAAGTCAGGCTTGTGACTCAACAGAAACAGTCACTTTTGGCAGCATGCCGTGTTGGGGATGATCAATTAACACATTGGAAGAATGAGGTGATCAATGAATAAGTTACTTCTAACGCCTTTTGTTGGATCACTAAAAAGCCCGAATTTAAAAAAACAAAACAAGTGTGAACGCTGTCGGACACAAACTTAGGGACCACTTTAGTATAAACTTACATTGTGAATTGAACCCCACAATAAAAACATTTTTTTGGTGGGATGGGATTACCAAACAAAAGAAAGTGTTTTCTAGACATAATAAGGAGTAAATGTTCAAATGTTCATCCCTCTAGCTCCATCAGTGCGACCTGTACTGGCGACACATACATTGCCAGCCAGCCAGGCAGAATCACTTAAAAACTGAAGAAACCTATGTTGACAGATTTGGTTGACGGTTTCTAATTACCCGCAAGACACGTTCTGTGACATATCTCTGTGGCGGCGAACTTTCGTACGTCGTGATTGATAAGCTGACGTCTATCTATGAATCTTACTCTTTTTTCGTCGATCTAACCTTTCTGTCTTTCCTTCTGCTGGCTGAGTGAGGGCGAGTTTGACTCTGGTATGAGCATTTAATTTTTGGGGACCAGTTTGAAGCAAGATTTATGAGTGCAAATTGTAATCAGGATTTGAACTCTGGAACCTATGACAATTCTCAATTCCTGTTTTCCGCTTTCAAGACTACAGCCGTTTACTGTGTTTGTCGTATAATGATACAATGAGTTCCACTATAATTTCTGCTGCTCCATCCTTCACCCGAAAAGACTAGTCCCAATTTGGAAAGGCCACCGCGTGGAGTGATAAGAGTTTGTAGCACGATTCACAATGTGCATTCTCAAGGGACTGCGACACTGCAAAATTGTTACCACGTCACAAACAAATGATATATGCCTCCACGATATCCCACAAGTGGAGGGAGAATTATAGCATCACGTCAGAAAAAGACCGCGGAGCAATCCCGCTGAAATGGGTCGCCTGTGTCGACAACGGCGTAGATCACGGATTCAGGTTGTAAAACGTTTGAAAGGAACCGCTGCCGGCACGAGCTACCAATTTGAATAAACAATGCCAATAGCGCCAGACTGGATAATGTAGAACGTTATCTCTTCTTTCCTGTCGAAGTTCATGTTCACGTCTCAGCGTCTTGACATTGTCATCTGGGCAGTTAATTCAAATCTCATATCATTGAATTAACGTTTCATTTCTGGGCTCATGAACATTGACAGGGAAATTGTGACTATATGATGAGGCTACATTTTCAGCTGGCATTCCCACACTGTGACGGAATGTCAACAAAGTCCGGTGAACTGCTGGGGCGCTCTGAGTTAGTGGTAATGATGTTTCGGCCCCGAGTCATCATCTTATGAAGGCTTTGTTGCAGCACAGCTGTTTTTGTTTTTTTTGCGCAGCATGTGTATGAAATAGGTGGCATTCATCTTCCCGAATTTCAGGTTGCCGAATTTCAGTTTGCCGAACGTTGATTGGACGAATCTTGACTTGACTAACTTATAATCTTCCCGACTGTTTATTTACTTGGAAAACAAAGGAAGACAATTCGAGTTACTCAACCGGCTTTGCTTTCGTTCTTTATTATTTACAAAAGCACTGATTAATTTTCTTTTCTAAACTTAGTGCCATGTTTACGATTTATGAAAAAAAAAGATGGCAATCTATTAAATGTAACATCTATTTACGATAAGATTTAATATTTACAATATATATCGTGTTTAAGGTTTATAGAAAAAAAGGATTTTATGCTAATATATGTGTGTGTATCACCGCAGTCGGTACATGACAGAGAACGGCCACTCACTAATATAAACTAAGCAGAAACTGAGCAGAGGAGGTGTGGATGATCTAATGGTTAATGACACCGCGAATGGAATGTCCATCTTGCTCGTTGAGTTAGCATCTCGGCCCCGTAAAATCCCACAATGTCTACAAACAATCATTAGGTCTCCATGGATCGACAGAATCAGTACGAAATATTTTAGGAATTTAAGAATAATAAATATTATTTAATGCAAACAAAAGTAAATCATACTCGGTGTTCGAGCCTAGTTTAAGGCAAGGGCTTTAAATATGATTTTGTGGAAGTCACAACATCATTGATCCAGAAAAGATTGGCGCTACTCAATGCTCTGAAAGGAATACCCTCATACGTTTCTGGTCTTGTCGATGCTGAAACATTTAATCTGCTCTCCGATGTACGCGTATATCTATGCTTGATTACGTGAACCTCATATATAAACACTAAACACATTACGTATACAGGGTGGGTGAAAACAAACTTCTATTGGAAATTGGTAATACGTTTATTTTATCGTTTCACGAAAATAGAGTAATATTTACAAAAGTTACATACAATTTCTAATAGGGGGTTAATTCTTGCCTGCCCTGTATATACAAGCTTAACCATTAACATCCAGGAATGTACATAGAATTTCCATCACAAAGAAATGTGCAAATTCACACATTGGCCCGCGCCTAAACTACACAGAATCTAATGCCTTGTGAGCCTCATCGTCCAGCTCATTTGCATAGCAAAGTTTATAAACGCAAATATGGAAAGGGCGTCTCTTGTTTATGTTCGAAACCCAAAGGAAACTAATGTTGATATTCTGTCATCGGTTCTACGTATTCTATTTAATGTGTGATTTGCTCTGAAAAACTGTGATAACGCCATCAATTTGCAGCGTTAAAATTCCCTCTAGGATTGGGTAAAAAAGGAAAACATGACAGGAATGAGTGAAATGTCACTTATGGAAAGCGTGGAGACTTTGAGAACAGTTTTATGGTTGGCTTTTAGTGAGGAAACGCGGGAATGATGTTATTATGTGGGGCTTGCATTCGTGTTTACACATAACCAATAGGCACATATGATACTCGATTTATGAGTGTTTGTCGCGGCTCATCAAATAATGACGTTGTTTCAGCGGCCCCGTGTGTACTATAGTGACTTGAACATATTTTGCATGGTTTTTACTGTGTTTTGAGATGACTTAAATAGCTTTATTGTGAACACCTAGACGTGAACAGTTTATTGATCAAATGCTGAGACGTTTTCTTACCAAGTTAGAGCAAGAGAAGTTTTGTAATCAGCTTCATCATCATCATCATCGTCATCATCATCATCAGCAGCAGCAGTGGCAGCAGTCTTTTAATGTCCATCGTTGGACATAGAACTTCCCCAGGATTCGCCAGATCGCTCTATCTTGGGCGTCGCGGTGCCAGTATCAACTGAACCTGCCTAAATCGACACACCATCTTATTTTCAGTCGGTCACAGTTTTGCATATGATCTCTGGAGATCCACGCAGCGGTTGTCTGACATTCTTGCAACATGACCTGCCCATTGCCATCTGAGTTTTTAATGGATTCTCTGATATCCCTGACCCCTGTTTTTTCTCTAATATACTGTGCAGTCTGGCGATCTCTCCATGATCCTCTCCTGTGCACTTTGCATTGTTCTTAGTTCGAGAGTCAATCTTTTGGTTTCACGTTTCAGCGGCATGGGTGACTATCAGGAGGGCGCATTGGTTATAGACCTTTCTATTTAGGGCCAATGGGATTTGCTTGTTCTTGAATGTTGGACTTGCTCTATAGAAAGCTTGCCAGCCTAGGGAGATTCTTCGTTTGATCTCTTCTACTTTGCAGGATTTCACAGCTTATACGAACAAAAACAAAACTTAAAAGAAATGAAAAATGTAGACGCCATTTGCAAAAAAATATGAAATTATACTGTCTACTGCTATGTCTGCGCGATGTGTATAAAAGGCACGAGACAGACGCTGGCTTTGTTCACTTCGACCCACGGCCCGTTGAGTGCAACCACTTCTCCGTATCAGAGGTTAAATATGCTTTCGATGACTCTGTGTCTTTTATTTTCACAACATTGACGACATCGAAATCATCATAGTACGTTCATTTCCTTGACGCCCAGCAATGATTAGGTTTCTAGACCTTGGGCAATTTTCTTAACTCAGCATAAGTGTAAACATTGTGATATTGACAGGACAATTTGCATAAATAAATATTGGTTCAGACCATGAAAAAGAACAGTGTATAAAAAAAGGTTTTAAAAATCTATTTCATATAATTTAAAGAGTATACTGAAATATATAAAACAATATTTACATATAAAGTGAATTTTTGTAAATAAATAAATGTTTGGGTTTTTTTTTTCGTTCACAGGGGAAACTTGAAGTCTATAAAATATGAAACAAGGAAGAGTAAAGAAATCGTATCTTTTAAGAATTTTGCAGAGGCAGGAATTCACATGTTTTTCACGCTGCGCACGAAATTCGGAATGTTGCTTCCGTTATTAAGAAATAGTTTCCGTTTAAAACCTGAACGAAGGGGGATATTTTTTTCCGAAAATTCTATCAACTCTTTTGTAAATAGTAAAAAGAAAAATCCCAAATTACTGGGAAGTACATCAAAGCTTCGCTTCTAGAAACGCAATGTTGTGAACCTGATTTTTTAATTTTATTATTATGTATTTTTGTATTCGGACATATTTCCTCGTCTTTTGTTGGTTTCTTTATCCCAACGTTTCTGCCGCTATGCACTCCAGCCTTCTTCGCTTGTCTGCTTTATTTAAAAAAATATTTCTGATCTAACTCGCATGCCCCATCAGATCAAGCATTACTGAGCTTAGCTTATTACGACACAAAGCCAACCGTCAATAAGAAGATTATTTTGTTCCAATCCTCCAAGTGAGGAGCGATTAACTACCTTGAAAATCAGCATTTAAAATGTGGCTCTTCCTCTAGGCTCGAACCCCGATCCCTGGGGCAGTGGGAAATATGCAACTATTCAGCCACGAGGCAACCCACAGTAATTGTAGATTTTCTTTCTTTTTTCAAGTGACAAACTTTGAACAAGAACAACAATTCTCATCCAATTTAGGGGAGTAAACTCTTCAGTGTTTGTCTGTCCAGTCACGTTAAACCAAACCGATATATAAAATTAACATTTCACGACCGTGTGATCGGTAGGTGGCTCTCTTCTCGACTGATCCAAACTGATAAGTCTCATATATTTACGAAAATGTATGTTACAAATACGCAAGGCCATATATCCTAATAATTAAATACATTCATACTAAAAAGAAATATATATATATTTTTATAACTTTTTATTCATTATATATATATACACTACAACTGTTGCAGTAATCATCTTCAGTCTGAATAGAAGTAGTTTGACCATGCAGCAGCTAGGCTTGTAATTTACTGTATTGAATATTGCTCATAAATACAAATCAGAATTGGTAAAATTACTCTTTTACTGGCATTTACTCTAAGGAATTTGGAAATATTTTCCTTTATATCTTTCAGAGATCTACTTATATAATAAAAGTGCAATATTTTTAGTTCTCGTCCGTAACCATAGACTCTTCCACTAAGAGGTAACAAGTAAGCTGATAAAATTATCTCCTACTCAACATGGACTGTTCCACTGGAATGAGGTTTTTCATGTTCTTTTCTAAAAAAATCATCTAAAAATTCGTGTCCTGTACCTCCCACCACCATGACGTCTGTTGACTGATGACATACCATCCTAACAATTTTGGGGGTCTGGGAACGCTCAAAAATGTTTCCCATATAAATTAATGTTGATTGCTTCTTTGCTTTACGCTATTTCGGCTTACGAAAGGCTTTTATAGGAACGCTTTACTGTATATCCGTTTGTTTTCACCGGGATCAACTATTTTTTTTCAAATAAAAAAAATCTTAATATTATCGAAGGCTCAGTAGGTTATTTTATAAATTCAATCGAATGAAATATTGCCTCAAAATGGCATTCAACATTTTATAAAACTGAATAATAGCCAAAACTTAAATCAAAACTATTCATATTTTGATTACTTGATAGGTTGGGCTGACACACATAGATTTTTGATAATTTATTTTTTACATGACCTATGGCTCAAAATGTGTTCTATGTTGTCATTCGTTAAATGAACGCGTTCCAACGTACTTTTCTTCTCGCGGAATGAATTATTCAGTGATGCTTCATGGGCGAATTCTTTTACTTGAATATTCAACTGTTACGAAACGAAGACAATAATCACACATGCAATTAGTTTCTAAGCACATTAAAACTAACTTATGCATTTAAATACATTTTCCTTGGTCAGAAAAGGTTGCGAAACGGCCACGTGTAGCCTCATGGCTGATATGTTTACGTATTTTCCACCAGTGTCAGAGGTCGATGTTCGAGCCCAGGTAGAAGCCAGAATTTGGAATGTTGATTTTCAAGACGGGCAGTCCTTCGCGGTTGGAATATTGACGTAACGCAATCTTTGTACACCCCACTTGAAGCCTTGGGCTGTACAGAACTAAACTTAACTTAGTACAGTTCCAGGTCACATTGCTCCCCTTGGGATCCTAGCTTTCCTCAATTCCTCCACCATTTTGAATTGTCATCTAATATGTTTTTCATCTTTATACCTTCCATTATACATTCCTCGCCTGACTTAAATTCCACCCCTTAGGAAATTCTTCCTCTGGGAGCCAAGTGCCTCCCGTTTGAGAATCACTGGTTTAGTAAATATTAGTAAATGGTCAAAAAGATGTTTACCTCGTATGAATTTCAGTGTGTGAAACACAGTTGGCCTAAAAAGAAGAAAGTTTAAATGGTGTGGTACTGTGTGCCAAGGTTTTTCTTGTCCAACTAATATCTATGCGATACTTCACTAACAGGAGATACCGACGCGGATTTACCGAATATTTCGGTATATCCAATTAAAATAAATCATGTTCATTTGTGTACAACAAAAGAACGTTGTTATTTTTGATTTGCAAAAAATAGAAAAATAAAGGAAAGAAAGGAAATAGAAAAGATAAAAAGGAGTTCACTTCATTTTTCTTTCCTTGCAAGTTTCGCAATTTCTGCCAAAAAACAGAGTAGAATTAAGACGTCATGCCAATCATCCTAAACCAGCCATTCTCAATGGGGGAAATATGGACCCCTTTAGGGTCCTGGCACATTTGAAGGGAGCCATAGACTGAAATAATAATAAATGATTTCTCTCTGTCTGTTCGTGCTGTATCCCTGTTTGACATATGGCCTGTGGTCCCAAATAAAAAAGTTGAGAATAGCTGTCCTAGATGTTGATACGACACAACGACATTTGTTGAACAGAAAACCAAGAAACGGTCAATAAAATATGTTTAATAAAAGAATGGACCTGGATTAAAAGAGTCTTTTTACGATGTTCTCTTTTAGACACTAATGATAAACACTCATATTATCTGTGTTTTGCCGACATTTAAAATCAGAGGAGATTAAAAAAAGCAACAACAAAAAAGAAAATGAGAAGAAACCGCGATTTAAATTATTTATGAATTTCAATTAGTGAAAAAAAAGGGACCTAACGATTTGCATGTTCCTAAGGTTTGAGACTTTTCCGGAAATAGATTCAAAACTAGACATTGATTTAAAGAATATTCGGTAAATCCGCGTCGGTATCTCCTGTTAGTGAAGTATCGCATAGATATTAGTTGGACAAGAAAAACCTTGCCACACAAGTACCACACCATTTAAACATTTACAAGGACCGCAGCCATTTTCAATGGGTTGCCGGACGTCTTATATTGTGGGGGCTTTGTCAGGGTATTGTATGCATGTACATTTTCATCACTGAACAAGATACGAGGTCTGTCCTGAAAGTATCCAGCCATTTAGTAGTAACAACAGATAGACGACTCTGGGCAATGGTGCCTTACTTACCACTTTTCGAAACAGTCTGTAAAGTCCTCTTTCGGGATCGCCTTCTGCTGCCTTGTTGCCTACTCCTAATTATCGACCACGGGCTGAAATCTTCTCCCTTTTGACCTCGGTAAAAACCAGAAGTCGTAGGGAGCCAAATCTGGACTGTAGAGGAGGTGACAGATCGTGTGGGGGGATGTTTTGCAAAAGAAACCCTGATTGAGACGTGAAGAATGGGCAGGCTCAGTCATTGCGAATGCGACGGTCACACAGTACGCAAGCATATTCAGTGGCGTCACACTGACGACTGAGTGGCCCCACTGGAGAGTATATGCTCGCGCACCCCCCCCCCATTGGATTGCCAAGTTACATCAAGTCCGTTCAAAAAGATCCCGTCTTTGCAATAGTGGTGATTTGTATCCATAAATTGCATAAATATCTCCGCTAGAGAACTGACGAAAATTAGAATTCCATTTTGAGTAAAAAAGATTTTCACAGCATTGAAAGTTTATCAAATTGTATATCGCAGTGCGTTGAATGCGAATGATACCAACTATAATATTATGATACTATGATATTATGATGTATAGTAATATTGTTGATACCGAATATAATACCACGATTCATAGATCGTAAGTTGAATCTGGGAGCAAATTACAGTTGTTTCGTGTAGTGTTTAAGAGCAAGATTGAAAAGAGTTTAAATTTAACAAGAATAATCATTTATTTTCAGCTGACATAGTGGCATATAATAATGTCCGTTAGCTGAGCGAATCTGGAAATCAGGGCTGATTTAATTGCAAGATTTTAGTGGAAAGAACAAATCACAATAGTAAAAACCAAAGCTTCGTATTAACGTGGAAGCACGAACATGGGAACATACAACCACATGAGGAGTCCGGCAGGTCTCTATGTTAATGTTGTGTTAACCGGAATATATTCAGAGTTCGTGTTGAGAATATGAACACTGAGAAGAGCATACCGTATTTACTCGTGTAAAACGCGAGAGAAAATCGGTGAATTGGGGTTTTCGGGAGAGAAATGGATTTTCTGTGCTTTTTATTTTTTTTCAAAACTCCTATAGAAACTGTCCGAATATTTTGTGTAGTGGCTGTCGGGAATGGGGAATGAAGTCTAAAGTGAGAGATAAAAGGTACAGAGATCACACTGTACACGAGTAAATACGGTACGTGAAACCTTTTTCCCAGTAGTTAGAATCTATCGTTTGCATTTACTTAGTTCCTGGCGACCTTCAAATATGTTTTACTTTAGTGCAGGTTATATTTCATATTGTCTTTTACAATTAGTTTATTCGAAGATGTATACTTACTTTTGGAAAATTAAGGCTAGGAATTTAAATTGCCCAATTATTCCGTTTCACCCCATAGAAAGCGAAAATTCAACAACTAATTATATTCGTGTAAGGAGTGTCTAAGTCTCCATATTTCAAAACGACTTGATTTTAAGAAATTAACAGGAAAATGCCAGACATTTTCCTTCGAAGTTACTCGTAAACGCCAAAGAAAAAAAAATTCAATTTGAAGCAAGGTGAGTTCAATGGATTCTGGCTCGCAGCTTGTCAAAACGTGGTAGTAATATCTAAAGAAATCGATACAACATTTTAAACGCTTTTATTTCTCCCATTTTCTGTAATAAAAAAAAAGAAAATAATATTTCTCTCTCTCTCTTTCGGAAAAGGAACGTATCGATAGTCTCTTTTTATACACGGATGAATTAAAACTGCTTTGTTCCTCTTCCTACTCTTCTTCCCCCCTCCTCTCAACCCTCCTCATCCTTCTTCTTCTTCTTGTCACCCTCCTGCCCCCCTCTCTTACTTATAGCGATGACTCGTGAGATTTCAAGACCTGTGCATGTCAAGTGGGGCACCGGAAACAGCAGCCCACATTCAAGTGTACCTCTTGATGGAAGGTATTCAGTGTCATAGAACTGTTAGCTGCTCCTACCTGTTGCCAGGGTTACTGATTTGTAATGCCGCAGTAAATGCTTCCATCACAAATTTAAAAAATGAATTTAAAAAGTTACCCCCAATCAAGAAATGTTCGTGCCTGTCTGTTCTTAAATTCCTATTTTTCTTTCTTAACTTCTTTCAACTTCAATTCATGTGTGTTCCTTGGCTTGTATCTTGTTTTTCTTTATTTGATGCTTTTAAGCTTATTTCTTCATTTTTCTTGGTTTCCCTTCATTTTGCGAATCCTTCTCTTTCAGTTTTCAATACTATTTTTCTGAAACTTTGATTCATTGCTTGATATTTATTCTTTCTTGCTTTCATTGTTATTTTGGGGTTTTCACCTTCATTTTGATTGACCCTTTTCTTTAACACTTATTCTTCTTTCTTCTCTCTGCTCCTTTTTCTTCTCTTGAATTTGTCATCTTATATCTCTTCTTTGCTCTATTCTTCCATCTTCTCATTATCATTCTTTTCATCATATGCTTTTCTTTATTCTTCATTTTTCTATTATTTTTAACTTCTTTTTAATGACTGTTTTTACTTCTTTGTCTCATTATTTCTCTTTCTACTTCATTGTTATTTTGGAGTTCTCTTAACTTCTTTCAACTTCAATTTATTTGTGTTCCTTGGCTTGTATCTTGTTTTAATTTATTTGATTCCCTTAAGCTTATTTCTTTATTTTTCTTTGTTTCCCTTCATTTTGCGAATCCTTCTCTTTCAGTTTCCAATACTATTTTTCTAAGACTTTTGATTCCTTGCTTGATATTCTTCTTCTTGATTTCTTTCTCTGTTTTACTTCTAGTTTTCATTGTTATTTTGGGGTTTTCACATTATTACGAGTGTTTCCTTTCGTTCTTTTATAATTCCTGCTTTGTTTCTCCATCGCCGCTTTCTGTTTTTTTTTCACTATCTGTCTCTGCTTCTTTTTTTCTTTCTTTTTTATTGCTCTGATTTTTCCACTCTCTTTAATTTTCATTCTTTTTTCCTTTTCTTTTCTTTCTTTCTTTCGTTCTTATGTTTTCCCCTATATTACCTTTTCTTTTCCTTTGTATTTTATTGCTTTGGTTTTTTCCTCTCTTCAATTTTCTTTCTTACTTTCTCTCTTACCATATCAGATCTTGTCTTCTTTCTTCATTCCTTCTATTTTTCTTTCCCTTTTCTTTCGTTGTTTACTTGTTTCTATTTTCCAATATTTTCTTTCTCTTTTTTCCTCCTTTATCTTCCTCGCCTCTTCTTTGTCTCTTTTCCGTTTCTTTTTCTTTCTCCATTATATTCTTTGTCTCTTTCTCTCTCTCCTTCTCATTTCTTTTTCTTTATCCCTTTCTTCCTCTCCTTTTCATAGTCTCTGTCTTTTCCATTTCTTTTTTCACAGTTTTCTTCTTAAAGCATGTTTCCATTCCTATTTATTTTTATTCCCTTCTATTTTTAATTATTTTTGTTGACGTAATCGAGAGTAAAAACATTAACCAATCACTCAGCTACGAAGGACATGCAACCGGAAATGCCTTGATGCTTACTCAATTCTCCAATCGACTATAATTATACGAACATCATGCAATAAACGATGAAAGTAACTCTGTCGAACCACACTTTAAAGTGATTGATTTTTTTATTAGGTAACGAAAAGGATCGTTCATTTTATGAATATTTCTACTCTCCTCCACATCATCATCAGAGTATTATCACGACAATCACCGAAATAATAGCACAAACCAACAAACTGTTTGTTAAGTAAACATTGATTAACTAGCAGGGATACTAGGCGTTTCCAGGAGGAAAATAACTTCAAATATAACAACACAGGCAAAATAGGTTCTTTAATATATTTCTTCTTACACAACACGAAAATGAAAAAAACCAAATGATTATTTACACTAATTAAACGTGAAAAAGTAGCTCTTACGGAAAAAAATATTTTGATGCATTAAAATAGAACAAATGTTGTCCTTCAGTTTTGTGGATACACAACATTAGCTTCTCCCAATTCGGGGCTCCAACCCTAGAACAACAAATACAGAGCTGGCCATGGGAAAGGCATGGATAAGGCCAGAGATCTTGAGAGATTGTCCTTGTGCCTTGTTACAATTTTAGAATATTTGTCTGAAAACGTTTTCCAGGGTTTAACAACGTTTTTAGCATCTAGGAGGAGAGATGGCCTTTCCCAGGGGCATTAGTGCGAAATAAACATAAACTGTCTCGGCCATAATTTGAACTAGCCGAGTCCAGTCTCCTTGCTGTTATCCGCTAGGCCAGCCAGCGCCTCCCTTTGATATTTGGATCACCATGATTCATCCGGCACGCTCTCTGGCCGTTCTGAGGGGTATGTTCATTCGTTATTCTTCAAGGAGTTTGGAACTGAATACCTGATCCTGCTCACAATTTCTTGGGAAGGCGAAATTTAAAAAGTCTTAACTTTCAACTCTTTAATAATTAAAACGGTTCACAGAACCGAGCAACAACAATTCATATTTGTTTTTGTTATTTTTAAAAAACCTATCATAACTATATTCTAGAATAAATTTACAATTAATGCTGACTGAAGCCAAGTGATTTCAACCATTCCACTATATTAGGAGTATTTCCAGCAGGCTTTTGAAGTGTATCGTGTTGGCATATTTCGAATAACAACTTACTCGACACAATTTTACTTGTGTTCAGAATGTCGACAACAAGGAAATGTAACATTTATTTTAGTTTTTCTTTTCATAAGATACTTGTTCGTGTAGCTAGAAGCAAGTTTAGAGAATCTTGCATTCGAATATAAAATTTGCAAAACCAACTTAATATATTTCAAGCATGGCTAATATGTCTACCAACCTCGGAGAATTTTTGTCTACAATATTCTCCTTGACATATAACGTTTTTTTTTTGTTTTTTTAAAACTTTCTAGTTTAGTCAGTCTCTTAACTTAATTTATCGCTAAAGAGATTCTCGTGGTGCTAACATTTTGCAACCGTTGAATCAGCAGAGCGATCATCGAGTGTCAGCTCTGAGGCAAGCACTCAAAAGCGATTTTCTCTCCTTTTCCATCTACTTAACACCACAGTTTAACCTAGTCACAGAACTTGTAGCTAAAGTCCAGTGCTAGTGTTAAAGCGAGAATAGAATAGACGAGACAGGAAGAGCACCGTCTGCCCTTTTCAAGGAATAATCCTTTCTTTGTCTCCTGATGTGGTAGACATTAACGAATTCACAATACCAGTAATAATGTATTCAAATTGATTTACGTCGATACTGGAGGCCTTAGGTACTAATATTATTTGTAGAGTACTGGTATCTATATGGTGCTACAATTTACACACTCTTTGCTTGTACATTTACGTTTGAGAAACGCATATATATATATATGGATTTCCATCATAGTCGTATGCCTATTATTTTGACTTCAATTCCAAGAGAGAACCGTATCTCCTTTTCTTACAAAGTTGAAGAAAATAAACTGAAAAATGTGTGGAATAATAAACATATATCAGAATGTCATGAACTAGAAAGCACTCATGGATCCACCTCCAAATTTAATCACGTCTTCCATCGCAAATTGTTCACCATTCCACTAAATTTCATTGAGAACTGTTAGAGATATCGTGTGGACATACATGCACATTTGGTGATATTATGTGGTGTGGAAATATAACTACGACGTAGGGAGGTAATTGTGCATGATTCCGCCCAAACATTTAACCACTTTCTCCTTAAAATCTAATCAGTTCTTTTGTAGCCTATTGTCTTTTCTTTCACAAATAACTTTTGGATATATTTTGCGGGCAACCGTGAGCGTATACATAAATGTATATAAAAATGGAAAGATATCTCTCATTAAAAGGAAAATCATCCCCCAAATTTAACCAACTTTCCCTTACCTCATTTCCCACCCTGTCACACAATTTCATTGAAATTCATCAATTACTTTTGGAGATATCGTGTGGACAGACAGACAGACACGACCGAATACATATACCTCTCCAACTTCGTTTGCAGAGGTAAAATATAGAAAACCGTACCACGAGATTGGAATCACACTTTTCCCCATTGCTGGAATTCACTACATTAACATATTTGTAAAATCCCTTCTGTACAACAATCTGATCTCATGCGACTGTGTTTTATTTCTCTCTTATTCTTTCTCGTCGAACTTTTTTTTAGTTTTCTCTCATTGTCACTTTCTGTCCTGGCTCTGTCGCTCTTGTTCTTTCTTTAAATGACGATGGTAAAATTTGTTGAATAATGTGCGAAGAATGACAAAAATTCTGACCGAATAATTTCAAGCGTTTAATCAATACTGAATGCACAATTGCTTTAAATCTTTCATTTCTTCAACACATTTTGCAATGTTTTCAAGGTCTTTTGTTATTATCGACAATATATTATAGTATTGCCTCTTATTCATTTCTCCCCCCCCTCTTTGTTTGTTTCATTCTTTCTTTTCACCGATATCATTTTGCTTACCTCTCGATCTTCATTCTTCCTTCTTCCCCGAACTGTTATTTTCTTTCTTTCTTTCTTTCTTTCTTTTTGCAAACATTGTTCTTGTTTTATCTTCCTTATCTTATTTCCTTTCTTACTTCCTTCATCCTTCTTTTAATTCTTCTTATCCCTTTGAGTCATTCAGCATCCTTCCTTTTCTTCCTCTTTAAGCTTAGCTTAGGACGACACAAACCCTAAAGAGAAGAAAGGAAGGCGGAATAAGAGATTTAAGCTACTTTTCCAAGGAGACGGGTCTTATCTACTTTCAGATCAGTATTCGAAGTTCAGAATTTTACCTGGGCTCGAACATCAGCCTCTGGCATGCGTAAGGATTTACGTAATTATTTCAAGCTCGTCGTAGGTTTTTTTTCTCTTTCTTTTGCCTTTTCCCTTTATTCTACTTGCATTGGATTTAGAATCACCTTATCATTCATCCTTTTTTCCAACTCACTAAGATTAGATCCATTCTTCCTTCAGTTTCGTTTTTCCATCCCTTACGCGCATTCTTCTCTTCAAAGAAATGATCTTGTACACCCTTTTCTCCACCATCATTATTATC
>VCCN01003067.1:3868085-3879327 GCA_006491835.1 Architeuthis dux | reverse complement strand
GTACTTGTGAATTCCAAGGTTTCTCAATTCGAGATTACAACACCGTATTGATACTATCTCCAGGACGAGTCAAAGTAGTGGTACTTTGCAAACGACGTCCTACTCCTTACATTTCGTATCAACAACAAGGGGAAAATGATACCATATTCTAGTGATGGGTTTTACGTCGACTATGTAGCTAAATGAAGGAACGACGGCAGTGGTTTTACATTGAGTGAATTACATACGCGAATCCAATCCAGCGAGATAAATCAGAGACGGTTGATTATTAGGAATCCAACTGTCATTAGACAACGCCGGAGTGTCGCTGTTCCAGTTGTCTCGCCCGACAGGAGCCGCTCGAGCACAGGCAAGGACTGAAATCAAAAGAACGAGTAGCGGTGAAACGGAAAGAGAATACAAAAACTGTCGATGAGAAGGTTACCACCTACATGGGTTGGACAAATAAAAAAGATATATGAGGACACGTTTCCCGACGAAAGATTTAGTAGTGTATTCAGACTTTGTCCTGATCAAGAGTATTTACGATCGTAAACTATTTCCGTTCTGTGTAACTAATGACCTTAAAGAAGAAAATGCAGCATATATTTTTTAAAGCATTTAACGTTTATTTACCGTATCGTCAATAAATACAGATGTGAAATAACTAAATCACACAGGCTTTTTTATTTGTTGATAATCGAATATCTGAAAAAGAAGTAGAAACAAAGAAAAACTCCAGAAAACTATAAAATTTATTGGTATATTGATAATAATAAAAATTAGGAGTGTTTTCATAACATTAACTTAACATAAAATAGCCGCATTAGGGTAATGGCGCCATAGTCCACTTCAAAGTAGTCCCCTTTGGACCTCACCTTCTTATCCTAGCATCCCTTCTACTTTTCAAAACAATCTGTAGAGTCCTCGAAGCAGCTGCTGGTGATACCGAAATAGGACTTTGCAGAGTGGAAGAGACGCTGTGATAAGTGTGTGAGTCCCCAGGGGGCGGTGGTACTTTGAAAGAAAACTAAAGTGTCTTTGATCTAGGTAGGCTATCTTTTTCGGTAATATTAAATAGCTGGATACTTTCCGAACAGACTTCGTAATTTTTTTCTGAAAATAAAAATGCTTTTATTGGAAAAAAGAATTGTGCGGTGCTAAATCCACTTACATTTGTTATTACGGGGATCAAGAATAAAACAACAAATAGTTATTGCAAATGAACACGACGTATATATTGATAACATTTTGAACACCATATCCGTTTGTATAGACATTAGGATATGTGAGAGTGAAGGCGGTTATCAGTGGTAAGAGTCATGGCAGAAAACCTTTTGAAAAAGCTTTCCTATAAATATGAATTCATAATATCCCTACTCAGTCATCGAAGTATCTTACTAACTTTCTATGACCTTACGCGACATTTAAGCTAAATTGCGTGTTCAGTCATGAAAGAGTGAATCTGGTTTCGATTTGATTAATTCATCGAGGGATGTTTCGATATCTTAAACTTGTTGGAACCGCTGACCAGATAAGTATTGCTTTTAGCAAAACTAGTAATAGTTTGAGGGTGGCAGCTCTGGACAATATTCCATACGTAGAAAAACTTCATATTCCAGCTCCATGGTCGTTTATTGCGACACGGTTGCAACAAAATGACGGGTATTGCCATGTAGTAAAACCGACGTCTGATATCCATGCCAGCTAAAATGTCTTTTCTGTACCAGAGCAAAAGAATCACTCGCCGTCTTTAGTGTTGCACAGAAATAGGTTCAAGTCTTAATGACGAATTCCCCTTGAATCTTCCAAACACAGACAAGAACATTATTCGTAGTAGATTAGTGTCTTAAGTGCTCTATGTATTCTAAGTCTCCTTCGTGTCCTACCGGTTCCCTGAGAGTTAAGAGTAATACGAGAATGTAAGAAATGTTCAAGTCAGCCATTGATAACTGTAGCATTCTCTCAACAATGTACAATGAGTATTAGGATTCGCTGAGATAACAATTGGCGACAAGGACAACCTAGAACTATAACACAAAGTTAATTATCTGGAAAGTTTTCATGTACAAAATTCCAAAGTGGCCGTATATTGCTAACACTTTGATTTTATGTCTCTACTTCAGATCGATTCTTTTCTCTACCATTACCTTTAGAAAGCAAAAGAAGACGCCTTGGGTAGTTTGTACAGTTATTAAATAAATGTTAAAGAGTATGTGAAAAGACAGGAAAGAATAAAGAGTGGTAAAAGATCGCGGAAAGAGACGTTAAAAGGCCAGGCAAGAAATAGTGAACATAATGGGAAACGATCAAAGGGGAATGTTAACAAAATAACAGAAAGAAGAGAACACTCAATAGAAACCGTCTTTTGGCAGCAGGCCATGTTGGGGTTGAGCAATTCAAAAGTTGGAAAAAGGAGTGAACAATGAATAAGTTACCCTTTGTTTGTCGGTGATCATTAAAAAAGTATGAATTTTCAAAAAAACAAGAGTGAATGAAAGAATATCTAAGATGCCAATTTAGCATAAACTTACATTGCAAATCGATCCCCTACCCCCGTTAAAAACCTATTGGGGGTTGAAAAACAAAGATAAGCTATTATAAGTCAACTGCTGGACAAAGGCCTTTCCCATTTCCTTCCATGACGACCTCTCTTGTGCTAATCTCTGTGCCAAGTCTTACCGGCAAACCTTTCTATCTCGTCCCCCCATCTTGTGCCTGGTCTTTTCCTACTTCGTTTATTGTCCCATGGGCACCAGTCGGTTAGTCCCCCCCCATCTATTGTCATCTCTTATTGCTAGGTGGCCAGCCCATCTCCATTGTTGCTGCTTAATTAGTTGTATCATATCCTTCACTCTAGTCCTCGCTCTGATCCATGTTGATCTGTTTTTATCTCCTAGAGTTATCCCTATCATTGCTCTTTCCATGGCCCTTTGTGTTATTCTGAGTTGGTTTTCAGCTCACTTGGTTAATTTCCGTGTCTCGCATCCATAAGTCATGACTGGTATTATTTCTATACGGAGTAGATTTTCAGCCCTCTATCTCCAGTGGTGCGGCCTGTACGCGCGACACATACATCCATAGCCAGCCAGACTGATTTCAAGACTGAAGGAACCTATGGTTGGGTGTCAGTTATGGTTGACGGTTTCTAATAAAAGGAGAGAGAAAATAGTGGGAAAAGAAAACCAAACTCAGAAAGGGAATCAAAAAGATACGTAATGGGAAAGAACCAGATGAACGTTCGAACAGGAAACACTAAGAAATAAAATAAGAACTTATGGAGAAATTGAGGAAGAAAAGAAGATAACGATTAATTAAGAGAACTAGATGAACCCCTAACAAACTATTTAGCCATTACATACGTTGTGTCAGATGCTGCTGCTGCTGATCATCATCATCATCATCATCATCAGCAGCAGCAGCAGCAGCAGCAGCAGCCTTTTAGCATCCATCGTTTGACATAGACGTTCCCAAAGATTCACCAGACCTCTCTATCAAGGGCGTCTCGGAGCCAATACTCGTCTAGTTCATTATGACATTTTGCCGATCACAGTTTCGCATATGATCTCTGGGGATCCGCGTTGTGAGTCCTGATGTCCAGCGGTTGTTTGACATTCTTGCAGCATGACCAGCCCATTGCCATTTGAGTTTTCCAATGGATTATATGATATCTCTGACTCTTGTGTTTTCTCGAATATACTGTGCTGTCTTGTTATCTCTCCATGCGATGTTGAGCATGTTTCTTTCTTGTCCACGTTGCTTCTCAGTTTGAGGGTCAATCTTTCCACGTTTCAACTCCATAGGTGACTATCGGGAGGATGCAATGATTGTATACCCTTCTTTTTAGGATTTATAGGATGTTCTTCTTCGTGAAGGTTGGGCTTGCTCTTCCGAAAGCCAATCTAGTTATTCTTCGCCTGATTTCTTCTTCTTTTGAGGATTTCATGGAGATTCGTTGTCCTAGGTAGATGTAGTGGTCCACTTCTTAGGGCTGTGCGTTTTCAATTTTTATCGCTGTGTCTTTGTCTTCAACATGTTTGTTGTACATGACCTTCGTATAACTGAAGTTCTTGTGAAGACCAATTTTCTTGCTTTTTTCATTCAGTTCTTCTAGCATTATTAGGAGATCATAAAGGTTCTCAGCAAAAAGGACGATGTCGTCTGAAAATCTGAGGTTACTTAGGTATTCGCCGTCTATTTTGATTCCTTCATTTACCCAGTCTAGATCTCGAGGGAGGCGGTGAAGAGTTTAGGTGAGCTGGTATCTTTCGAGCTGAAATGGATTAACTCACTATATCTCTCCCCAAAGGACACCGCTATTCGCGAGACAGAGTTAAACATGAGATCGGTTCTGTTTTTCTTTTGTCAAACCCCAGGACAAAGTCAGGAGTTGACTTTGTTTTCCTACCGTAACACGAACAGCAAAAAAACCCCACAACAATTAGGGGTGTAAACCGATATGTAAAATCCCAATTCCCCTACCGTGATTTGAATTCACGAAATAGTGACCGCTAGGCTGATGTCTTACTGACTGAACTAAATTGAAAAGTCTTAGATGTTAACGAATATTCATCATACAGATACGCATTGGTTTATTTCATTCTAATAAATAAATATAGAAAAGTATTTAATATATATACAATACAAAAGTTGCAGTAACCATCCTCAGTGGAAATAGAAGTTGGAGTAGAGTTTCAGTGGCCAGTCTTGTCTATTCTGAACTTGTTTGCCCCCCTACCACTTCTAAAGCTCACTAACTCACCTTGCGTGAGTTTGATATTAAATGTCCAGTAATGTGACCTTGAGCTATGCAAACATCTTAAAATATAATAATTCCGATATAAGGGTTTCTGTCCTTTCGGAAACACTTATATTCTGCAGAAGATGTCGATTGGAGCTTTTGAATCAACCTAATAACGTACCAAAGAAATCCGTCGTTTTCTTTCGAAGAATTTGCAATAACTGTGTGTTATAAAATCAAAGTATTTGTTAAATCTTAATTGTATTTCATAATTACTAAGGTTAACATAGTACGGATATGTTTTAATAGGACACCTAGTGCATATCGCGTTTTCTAATCATCATCCTACGGTCGGCACCCAAATTCTTCGTTGTACTTTGTGAGAACCTTTATTTGACAACGCGATTATTAGGATATGACAGGAACAAAAGAAACATACTGTGCGAGATCCGTGAATGTATAGTGAAACTCGTCGATCTCGAATATATAATTAATATTTTCATTGATTAAATTCCGAAAATAGACTCACGTCTACTTTATTTAACTGAAATCGTTACAATCAAGTTGAAACTGATCGCACCCGGTTTAGAAAGAACCTTGTAAATACCACCAAGCCGACATTTCTGTGCACAGAAAATGTTATGTTAGACACATTGATACGTAACTAACGCAATTAGGTTCTATTTATTTAAGTCTGTCTAGTCTTCTAGCATAAATCATAAAAACATGTCTGTGTTATTTCCCAGGAGTGATTGAAAGCCAGAAATTGATATAGATTTTTAACTGCAAGTAATTGAAAAAATGGAAACCAATACTGTATTCATCACTGATTTCAACGCACTTCTGCTGGAGTGTAACATTTCCGTTCATGCCCTGCTGCAAGAATGTGAATTGCTGGTGGCAGTCCTTTCTGTAAACACAGCTGCTCCAATACATTGGCCATCTTTAAGATTATTTCATAAGCTGTCATAGGACGTTCACTTTCTTTCATGACCTGTCTTTTCTTTCATATCTTGTCGATCGCAGCCAGGTCAGACAGTGGGTTCAGTGTGGGTATGGGAGAGGGTGCTTTGGCTTGCGTTATTGAGCGTAGTGTAGAGATCGGTCTGAGCCTAAGGATGATTAACTGGATCGGCACGGGAGACTCTCTACATCATCCCCAGCTGCTTACGGCACCCAGTATTCCCAGACGATTACCCGTCTACGTACTGACCAGACTCCAAGTTGCTTAACCTCGTTGATCGTACGAGAACCTGTGTGTCCAGCGCAATTTGGCCGTAACACCTGTTTTATTTCTTCAAGATATTCATCTCTGCGTCGAAACCTTTGGAATTAATGCAGACCTCTTCGTTCGGAAACAAATATTTGATTGATATTTCGGACTGTGTCGGTAGCTTTTCGTCCAAGTATAAGGTCTTTGAGGAAAATCAAACAAAATTCCTTCTTTCACATTGTTTTTGGGGGGTGACAAAATGCAAAATGGTTCCGAAAATAGGTAAATATGCCACATTCTAAGCGTCAAGTGTCATGTTGTGATATACTGCCACGGGAGGTCAGTTCCGGGCTAACACCTGGGCGGAAGTGGAAGCGGAACGTCGGCGTATCGAAGTCCATAAAAGGGACAGCGAACAGACAGAGCTGAGCAAAGAGCCGAGCAGAGATAGGCAGCAGCCGGGCCGGAAGGCACAGGACCGAGTTCCCTGTTGGGAACAGTATTTCAGCTCTCATTATCTCTCTCCCACTCTTCATTCTCCGGCCGACAAAATGTATTCTTATGAAATAAAAAATATGTACTCGTATTTTTTATAAACAAGTTTTGAGTCTTCCTTTTTTCCGGCTTTTCCTCCCGCAAATGAGCAACCCAACGACGAGATGTCTCATGTCGGCAGAACATTGTAAAAGAAGCTATACAACAGTCATACGCTACTTGTGAAAGCTAGTTAAGCGTTATTAAGTGTCTAACTGGTGTAGTGTTTCAAAACGACATTTATTTATTGATAAAGTAATATAATGTGACTAATATACATTCCTCAAAAATAGAATGATTAGTAAACATATTTAAATCTCAATGACTGAAAGAAATAGAGATATGTACAAACAAGTGGTAATCGATGGTCTTTTTCTCAGTTTGATCAGTCAACTTCCAGCCTTGGTCAAATAGATTATGAATCATGAAAAGCGTTGAGTGGGACGTTCTTAATCTATCGTAACTGTTATCAATACACAGAAGCTGTTCATAAAATCTCATTCCTAATGGAAACGAAATAACTAGTTAATCCGTTCAGAATATTTGGTTGTAAAGAACCGAAGTACATATGTTTAATTTATATAAAAATAAATATGAAAGCCTATTTATCGTCTGGTTTAAATGTGCATCTGTTAGAATATACTTGGACATATTGCACATTTTTAAATAATTCAGATTTTTCAGTCTTTTCATTAAGTCAAATACCTAGTATTATGAGTTATAATAGTAATGTCATTTAACATCAGCGTCTAAAGAAATCTGTTTTACTTTGTTTTGAGGGTCAGACGACATAAACAGCAATAACAAGTGTAATACAAAAAATACTATGTGGCGTTTAAATTCATTGTAATAATAATAAAGACATTACATGAAACTAGTATAATACTGCTTGAAATGTTGAAACGTTGAAATGTACTCTGGCGTTTTATTAGGTGCGGTTGCACATCTACTTATTGGTTTCTTCGTGAGATTGGGCTTGGTGTGTCTTTTCACGAAATCAGAGTTGTATGCACGTTAATTTTCTTTTTCTTTTCTTCGTATATTCCACGTGCATCCATATTCATGCAGTCTTTCCACCAATATAACATCCTTAGTGCACATATGCTTGGTCATCCAACGACGGTCCTAAGTGCAAGTAGTCGTAACTCGCGTACGTCTTAAATCGAGGACGACATTTACCTTAACAAGTAACCGATATTTTATAATAATTGTAATAATGATAGAGGAACAGTTACCAAAACTAAAACTCTTATGCTATGTACACAAGAAACATTTTTATAAAAGTAAATCTAGACAACCACACGGGACAGAGAGGGACAATCAATAACATCTTATGAAGATAAACACATTCTTATTTAATCAAATTGGTAATGGTCGTCGTCAAATCGTAGGATAACAAATAGAATAATGGAATGACTTTACGCCAGAAATTCAGCTTGAATAAAATGTAATGTTATTGTGTCATGTCTTCTTTTATAGGGAGGGTAAAACAAACGACTTGGACTTCCGTTCGTACATATGTAAATCTGGCTAACATTCGATGTTGAGCTTCTACATTTGCTGGGCTAGCTTTCATGCGTAGGCACAGTAGTGGATTAACTACTTAGTATATAACTGTAATATCCTAGACAAACATTTCTCGCAATTGTCGTACTTCGAGTAACTGGTTTATCTGAATGGACGTTAAGATGTAAATGTAACTACGAACGCAGGAGACATTGATTGATATGGAAACATCCTGTCTCTTTGCCTGAACATAATCGAACCGGATATACTGACCGTGTTCGACCAAGATTGTTTTCAATTTATCAACGAAGCCACCTCACGAAAGTGCACCCTCTTCTCAGTAAACACTGATACGGTTCCATTTGGAAAGCGTCTTCGAAATATGTGCGATGGAAATAAAAAGAAAGATTTCTAAGATGGGGCGTGGAGTTGAAAGAGGAAACTTGGCGAAATTCAAAACATAGTACACATTTCTTTTAAAAAGTAATGATTACAAGTCTGGTTAGTCACGTGATCAATGTATGTTGGCAGCATGTCGCGTTGGGGGTGATCAATCAAAGAATTGGGAAAACGGCTGATCAATGAATAAGTTACTTCTTTCGACCTTTATTGGGTGATGATCAATAAAAAAAAATAAACTAAAAGACCAATTTAGCATAAACGTACATTGCAAATTAACACCCCCACTAAAATTAGGGGGGATTTGAAAATAAGACAAAAACGTTTTTCTAGACATAACAAAGAGTAAATGTTTAAATTGTCAGCCCTCTAGCTCCATTGGTGTGGCCTGTACGCGTGATACATACACAGATAGCCAGCCAGACGAGCTTAAAAACTGAAGAAACCTACGTTGACAGTTTTGGTTGACGCTTTCTAATACTGATTAAAAGTTAAAAGGGGGTTAATCACTTAATTACAGTGATAAGAACGAGAAAAGAAAAAATATATACGCATACATAGGTTTGATCTAAGTCCAGTCATGGTGACAATAATAAGATGGGATGACTTGGTGGTTGCGGTAGTTTAACTCAAAAGAACCAGTGTCCGGTGTTCAAGCCCAGTGTTCGGTGTTCCAGCCCAGCTAAAAGATGGGATTTCGAATGTTGATATTCAACAAAAGTAGGTGTTCCCCGCTTGAAATAACACACTTTTTTTTATCTTTTTCATTTAACTTTGGGCCAGACTAAGTAAAGCTTAGTAAATATCTACAGTGGAAGGAAATGATGGATAGAAAAAAAAAGAAAAGAGAGAATTAGAGTCTGATGTGTAGGGAAACGAGAAAATGAAGCACACACTAAAACATTTCTTAATGTGTAAAGAAATAACATATTTATAGAAAAAGAAGAGAATGAGTAAATTAGAAGGAAACAAGCGAACATATGAAATAGAGAGTTAATTAATGCGAAAGACGTAGTGTTAAAATAAAGGGAGTGTAAGGAGGAGATAGGGATGGAGAAGGAGAGAGTGACAAAGATGACGTGAGGGTAGGATGGGCGGGGAAATAAAACAAATTGAAAGAAATAAGCAAAGATAGAAGAATCTAAATTGTACAAGAACAAAAAGAAAAATCAATAGACCACGGAATGATAACTGGAATATCAGGACAACTATCCGCCGATACACTGAAGACATTTCTGAACATGAAGGTGGCAGATGTGCCTAATATTATAAGCGCGCCTGGAACATCCCCAGTGAGCCTAAGACAACATTTAGCAGTATGGGAAATTAGAGGAAGAATCAAAACCACTCAGAAGGGGGAATTACTTGAATCAGCAAAAATACTAAGAGAGGTGCTGGATTATTGAGAAAACTTGCTGTTATTTGATGTCCAGTGAAATCTCCCAGATATTGTGTTAAAACGCAACAAATACATACATACTACTATTACAAGAAGAAGAAGAAGAAGAAGAAGAAGAAGAAGAAGAAGAAGAAGAGGACAAACTAACTTTATTAAGCCGAGGATAGAAAAGAAACAGAAAAATAGTATAGATAGTAAGAGAATGAAGCAAACTGGCTCACAGTTAGTCCGAATGAGTGAAGAGGCGATTCGTTGAGAACTGTGCAAACAAATTGAATTTAACCATACATATATAAATAGGTATACGCATAAACACGGGTTTGAAAAAATGAAATAGGACTTGAAATTTAAACAGATCATCTAACCTAGGCCAGGAGACCAAAATTAGTCATCGTGAGCCAGAGGAAAATTGGCAGATAGCGGATGTTAGTGATCCAGCAGGCCATAGAATAATATTGAAAGAAAGTAAATAGCTGAAAAAATATCTATACCATGCAAAAGAACTGACAGAATTGTGGAACAGGGAGGTGACAGAAAGTACCCATCACTATTGGTGCGCTCGGAACAGTCTCGTAGAGCCTCTAAAAGAGGTTGGAAGAGTTAGAAATCTAAGGAAGAATCAAAATCATCCAGACGACAACATTACTAAAACCAGCTAGAGTAGAACAGGCAGTGGTGGATTGTATATTAAAGAGGTAATTCAGATATTTCAAGATGGCTTCTCTATGATTATGGCATGTTGTAAATGTCAGCAGTGTCCAAGAAATATCTATAATCATGCGTTTTTAGATTAATACGAAGTATTTTTTTGAACATCGGTATTTCCTTTTCACTGATGCCAAACTAATTAGTTGCCACAAAATACGCATTTTAACAGAAGCAACCCATCTTGTTATTTTCTTCTCTACTAAAGCTTAAGAATGGAGTTGGCATACAGCCAACGGCCGGAACGATTATTACTCAACCATAAATAAGTTTCAGTTGCTGTGATATAATCAAACATTAATAGCCTAACTGGTCACAAAAAAAGAAACAGAAATAAGAAAAAAAGAGTAAAAGAAAAACGACAACAGCCCTGAAGAAAAGTTATTCGAATTGTTTTGTACTTAACTATGCTGGGTAGAACAAGTGGGGAAATGCTAGCTTATCAATCTTTCATTAGGACTGGACCATTTTAGCTAGCTACAGGCATTGTTCATTGCATACTACAAGGGAGACTCGATTAAGGCGGTACTGAATAAATACTGAAGCAAATGCAAACTCGTAAATGGGAAATGTTCCCTATTGACGAAGTAAAACCGAGACAAAAGAACGAATAAAATAGTGAAGAAAACGAAAAGCTTCCAATGCAAAAAAACACGCGACTGGCATTAGTGGATATTCTCTATTCTCTGTTGTTTTAACGCTCCATATTTTATGAAAAACATAGAGGACTGCTGACACTTTCCCGGGGTGTAACCCGACATTACGG
>VCCN01003067.1:3773190-3787294 GCA_006491835.1 Architeuthis dux | reverse complement strand
GAAAGGGGAAATCAAATAGCCTCAACGTGATTTTGACGATATCTATTTAAGTAAATATTTATACATGACAAGGAAATAGCGTCTAATATTTTTGATTCCTCTACAATTTAAGGATTGTCATCGTGTACATTTCTTGTTCCTGACAAGGTTGAAAATGGCTCTAACAACTTCTGACTGTTATTATTACCCAGGTGATAAGATAATTATGGGAAAGTGGTTTTCCCAATTGCTCACTCACACACTCACTTCGTCAACCATCGTGAGATGCCGGCAACGAAACATTTGTTTTTCGAGATATATAATAATAGAACAGAACACACCGTTGTCGATTCATACTTTTCACAAGTACATTAGTCCTAAGTGAACACAAGCTGCGTCTGTCGAAAGTTGATCTCGCTTTGCCGATTCCATTTTCTGTGCTGATAACCGTTACGCTACCCCATACTTAGAATAAGTATAAGTATTTTGTATACTATCCTCGTTGATTAATTCCCGATTGACAAACCTCCATGTTTTTAATTGCAGCAACCAAGTAAAAGAAGGTATCAAACAGAAAATGTAAACGCTTGTAAATAAGTTATTCTATTTTAGCAGTGCATACAGTACAGCTTGTTGCATTATCTCTAACATGGAAATGTCCCCAGTTACATTCTTTGTTAAACAAAAAAATACATCTCGTGAAAGATTATGGTCATTAATTTACCATCTGGAACACTCCTTCTGTTTGCAGCGCTAGGTGCAGAGACTTAATTATACCACTAACCAAGCATTCCAAAAATATACACGTGGGAGTTGTCCAAAACCTGTTTTATGAAATAAACAAAAAAACATACTGTGTTTTTTGCTCGGAACCACCAGAGAAAGAGACTATTTTACGGATTGTACATATTACACCTGAAGAAGGCCGTGGAATGAATCGGCAGAAACGTTGTGTCACAAAGAAACGTTAAAGAAAACGATACTTTCTTGAATATTTGCAAGGGATAATTTTAATTGTCATTCAGTTTCCTCGATGAAAACCGTTTCTTTATAAGTCGGAGAAAATCTACACCATTTAACCACTTATGAGGGAATTCGTTGTATCATTACATTTTATTTCTACATTTTTCTTTGATATTTCATATCTTCTTAATTGCGCTCGTCTTGATAACATCAAAATGCCCCAGGTAACAATTTATGCAAGATCAACTGAAAAGAAAGCCCATCAACAATAACCTTGGATTTGCCCAAAGAACGCCATCAGTTAAGATCTCTGAAATTCGAACACTGGAACAAAACATAATCATAGTTACCAAGCAGGTTAAACTGTAAAAAAAGGAGTTATCCATATTTATTTCATAAGGTGAAATCATAACTTCGAAATTACCATCACTTGTGTTCCGTATCGTTAGTATCTCGACGTTTTAGTTGGTCGGTCCTCTATCTTTGCTTCAGTTGAATATTATCAGATGTCTGGTTTGGCAATAATGGATATGATATAACATATGTTCAAAACACAGACAAAATATAAACGTCATTTGGTCTTACTAAAAGAAATCATCTGCGAGTACGGCCATATTGTTTTTAGAATTGGGACTACCGGATGCAAACTAACCTTTCGTTAAGCACGTACTGACGCTTCCTTCAAAATTCAAGATAATAAATGAATTTTAGTTTTCAGCAGAGAATAACAAAAATGAATGAAGGTCACCCTGTTCAAAATGTCACAATGTAAGTTGGTTGAGTTATGCATGCTAGCACAGGGAAGAGGTGAGACCTTTCATTTAATTGATCTCTGAAGATTTCTTTCTCTCTTCCTTCATTTCTCTCTCTTCGAATTATCCCATCTGCTAATTAAACTTTCATGACGAACGCAATCAAAGCGTAATTCATCATGCAACTCAAGTAATTAAATTCAAATTAATTGGGTAAAATGATTCAGGTTGCAACGGTGAATATTGTCAATTTGATTTCGACTTTTACGTATCGATACATTTTTTCCAACAAATGAACACTCCTCTTTTACCTTCGCACGAATTTGTGCATACCCACCATGCAACGTAGTTTACCGAACAGCAAGGATTTTCAAGCTAGTCTCGCAAAACATTGCTAATGTATTAGATGTTCACTGTGTAGTCCATCATTGTGTCCTTGTGTCCGGCTTATCTGGACTTAGTAAATATGCACATGGATTATCAAAATATCGATTACAAATTCCATAATGTAATGGTTAGCAAGCTAATCCGACAAGTAGTGCAAGTGAGCTTGATGTTCATTAATTGTCCTTGTCTCGGACTAAGTTGAGCTTACTAAATACGTTCAGTAACTAACATAGAAGCCGTCATTTTCGCTGTATTATGGTAACAAACCAATACATATACAGAGTTTGGATCTATAGGTAAATTGAAACCAAAAGTTACAGAGCAAAAGCAGAAACCATGTCAGTTTTAGTAGTTGTGTTTTAGTTTTTGTGTTTTATGTGTTTTTAAATTTGCAGTTATAAGGGGATAAAATAAATTACTGATTTTTAGCTACAAAAGGTGGTGGTCGCATTATATTCGCGGTCGCATTGTACTCAAGTAAATACGGTAACAAACACTAACTAATGAAATTAAATATTAAATTGGTGAATATTTGTAATTGTAGCTCATTGTATGCCTCTCCAATCTATCCATAATTTGCTTGTCAAAGGGATCTACAATTTCCAGTTTTTTTAAAGAAAAAGAAGGGAATCTGTCTATCGACTTTCGCCGCTTGTTATCCGCTTCCCCCTACCTAATCTGAATGACTGTCAATACTGCAAGCATGAAATCCTGATTCATTTCATATCTGTAGTCGTTGCTCATATGTATGTCATCAGTCTATAAAGGTATACGGCAGGCGATCGGGTCGCGGTAGCGGTTCCCAATTGTATATATCGCTTTGAAATAACGTGACATGCTAACAGACATCTGCACAAAAAGTTATAATGATTTGTATAGGTTTCGATTATCAATATATCAAGGAAGGCGCACACCATAAAATAATACTTTGCAACCAACTGTTAGCCATTGAATCATATTTGAGTAGGCTTAATAACTATGTACTTAATCTCTGTGGTAATATTACATTTATATTTATGTTCAGTATTATTTGCTATGTGAATGATGTGTAATGAATAAAACCTCCTTGGTTTCTACTACGTGTTTTACTACATTATTTTTCGTTACTATCTCCTAGAATATCGATAAGATAACATACATTAAGATGATAGGTAGCACTATACACGTAAAACAGTAATATTGAGTTTTGTACCACTGTGTATGCCATATATTGGGGCTTTGAACTTTCGTAGATAATTAAATGTAATGGAAACCTACTTTAGAGCCATGGATAGCAAGCTAATTGCACAGGCCATTATTAGCGAGTTTGATGTGCTCAGAATGTTCCAATATTGAGGCACTGCATCAGTCTGGTATAATATTAGTAGTAATCTATACGAATTTCTGAAAGCGTATATTACTGTAAAGTGATGTTTAGAAAGGTATTTCCGTGAGCCACTGCTTGTCAGTTTGATTGTCATTAGACGCTACACATTTGGGTCTCAACACAAACCCCTTGGACAAAACACCCTATGGAGAAACCCCATCTGTTGAAGTGCAAAGTAGGACACCCACCCCGGTTAAATTAACACATGATAAAAAGTAATTGGTGACAGGTTTAATTTGTTTACCTTCCTTATTTTATTTACTTGAAGAAACATCTTTATCTGGCCTCATATTGTAATCACACTTTTTAAAGCTAACATTTTTTTAGGCATGGTTTTAGGGTTATTCATAAACTGCAAACAAAAATAAAAAGAAAAGAAAACATGATTTAGAAATTCCGTATAATATTTTACCTCATGATATTTTATCTCATGGGAATTGTGTCCTGACGGGGTTTTGTCCTATGGGAGTTTATCCTTGGCGATGGAGGAATTGTCCAACACCCACATGTTTGTAACTTGTTGCTAGACGAAGTCAGGCTTCATAAATATCTACATAAACATATATAAACAGACTTATACAAAAGAAAACGCTGGAGAGTAATTTTACAACAGTAATAAGTAAAATAATTAAGATGATCTCAATTCTAACAGTTTCTTCTTAGGTTCAATAATCTCCTGCTACCGCTAAAGAATCTACCCATTGCATCTAAAGTAGGTAGCTAGGGAATACCAGTTATAGTCGATGCATGGCACTACTGCTTTGATACTCTTACGGTCAACAATAATTGAAGCAATGGATATTGTCTATACTATTCAGAAGTCATTATCCTCCCAAGGTTTGTTCGCACAATTAAACTTATTCATTTTGTTGTTTATGTTGTAGCAAAAACATTTTGGTAATCCGTGTTATGGTTGTTTTTTTCGGTGCACAATCCACAATGAACAATGGAAAGGGAGTATCACTGGGTACCCACTTTCACCTCTGGGGTTACTCAGACATGTCGATCGTGGAAAGAAACCGATGTAGCAAGGCATGGAAACTAAACGAGACGGGGGAGAAAATACTATCACCGTTACGTGACCAACGTTTTTTGGGAGCATGCCATGTTGGGTGTGATCAATTAAGAAATTGGAAATTGGGGTAATCAATGAATAAGTTCTCTCGCCTTTTGTTGGGTGGTGATCACTAAAAACATCTGAATTTTCAAGAAGGAAGCGTGAACACTGCTGGACACAAACTAAGGGACCAGTTTAGCATGAACTTACATTATAAATTGAACCCCCATTAAAAACCTATTTGGGGGGATTTTAAAAAACAAACATACTTTTTTCTAGACATAATAAGGAGTAAATGTTTAAATTTTGCTTGTACGCGCGACACAAACATAGATGGCCAGCAAGCCAGGATCACTTAAAAACTGAAGAAAATATCTTGATGTTAACAGTTTTGATTGACGATTTCTAACAGTTCAGTGTGTGTTGGTGTGCGGCTATTTTGAAGGACAACAAAGTAGCGTGGACTCATGATCAATACATAAGTTTGTATACAGACATTTAGAAACTTGAATAAATCCGTAAGGTAATAGTCTGATTAAATCAAGAAAGAAAGCCCGTTTCACCAAACAAAGTACTTTGCACGATAAGTAATAAGTCAGTGGGAACACTTACGTTAGTTCACACGTAGAGTTGGATTAGACCCCTACACATTGGTATACGAGCACTACCGTTTTTTTCCCTTTCTTACGGTAGGGTAGACGAGGAATAAACATGCTTGTGTGTCCGCATCCAATTTCTGGATGTTACTACACAGCGATAGACGTGAAAATCACATCCGTCGTCTGCATCTTGACTGGTTCTCTTTCAAATTCCTACGTTCCCAAGTGTTCACTCATCTGATTAATCACTTCTACGCCAATCTGGGCCGCTACCTATTTTTAAAACACCATCAAGCGGTGGAACACCACAATTAGATTATTTGTTGGTGATGCAAACCAGAAAATTATGACAAACAGCAAAAAAAAAAAAAAACAGAAAAAAAAGACAAAAAAATATACCCAAGTATAAATTATGGAATAGCCTTTATTACAACATTTGCAGAAAATTGTTGAACCTCACTAACAATTCGATGTTAACTATTTTACTTATTACAGTTGCAAAATCACTCACTAGTGTTTTATTTTTGGCCTATATCTGTTTATATGTGTATTTTCTAGACATGTACGAAGCTTGATTTCGTCTAGAACCAGGCCACATATGTGTGGGTGTGGGACAAATGCTGCATAGTGCACATACAGATGTCGAAATACAAAAGAAAACTCTTTTTTTCTGAAGAAGATATTGTTTTATTAATGATTCGAACCAATATCTGAAATTGTTCCCTGTTTTCAGCACAGAGAGAGGGGGTGGAGAGAGTGTGATAGCTGATTAGAAAGAGGTGAGGGAGGTTGACTCGCAATTGACTTGACTCCTCTTCCCCCTTCTTCCAAGACTCAACTGTTGTGTTGGATATTTAGACAGCCGTGGACGTAGGTCATAGATTTGACTCCCAGAGGTGTTGAAAGTTATAAACAAGATATCGACGAAAACCCCAAAGTGCAAGGTGTCCAGAACAGGAAACAGACACATCATTGACTTAATCCTGACTGCAGAGGGCGGGCTGGAAAATCAGCGTGGGCGTTCGAACCCGATAAATGCGACACAGAGGCCCTAGGAAAAGCAGAAAGACACAGAGCGCCCTCGGAAGTCAGAGAGAGGCAGAGAGCAGCTGGGCTTGGGTGCATGGGTCCAGTTTCCCTGTTGGGAACAGTCTGCCGGCTCTCATTATCTCTCTCCCACTCTTCATTCTTCGCCACGGCACAATGTATTTGATGCAATAAAAATATAAGTTCGAGTCTTCCTTTTTCTCCAAGTTCAGGATTTTCCTCTCGCGGACCAAGATGACCAAGATGGCGATACAACTGTTGGTTCATATATTTTTCTCTATTCCCTTTATCTTAAACTAAATAATTTTCTTTTTTTCCCCGTCTTCTCCCCCGCTTGATTTTCTTCCCTTTAGGCGGCTTGCGTAAACTATCCCACTTTCCAAGAATCAGGGGGCTTCAGGGATGGGGCGCGCCAATCAGAGTCCCCAAACCGACCCATCTGTCGACACTGCTAGGCAGGGGCTGATCTCATACAAGTTTAATATTCTTTGTTCCAACTTTTTCCTCGCTGAAAACTAAGATTTAAGAGTGATGGGATTCTTTCGAATTTAGCGGTTAATATGGTTGACCGTGGTCAAAAACCCTTCCTACTCTCTCGACCTTATTTCTGTGGCCGGATAATTGCTACTACCTTCGATACTAACCTAACCTAACCCCGCGACACCACTTCCTACTCTCTTTCTGTAACTTAGTTGGTCGTCGTTCCTTTCTTTTCCTTTCTGCTGATACGAATAAACTAAGTAAACCATTTCATTTCAGAATCTAAACATTTTTAAAACTAAAATTGATACATACAACTGGCTTAAAATCTAGCTCTATCTATTATTTAACACAAACACATCATCCCCTAAGATAAAACACCATAGCATGTGTTGCTGAAAATGAATATTTTACAAGTGTTACTCTGTTTATTACCGTGTTCTGGTTTGTACTATCGACAGAAGATACGCTCTCTATTGTGCAACTGAATAAGGGCGTAGAATGAATCGGCCGAAACCTTTTGGCAAAAGCAGCACAGAGAACTAATTTAACCGTATGAACAATGCTTGGATTAACTTTACGCCATATTCTGCATCTTGTATAATTTTAGATAATTAATATTAAATCTAATTATATATATCATTTTAGATTATGAAATCAAACTCTCTACTTACTTAATTAGTACTTTCACACATTTCCTTCATCAATTTGCACAACTTTCTGGGCCCAACCAATTTTTGAGAGCGTAAAATAAGGTATAAAGAAGCGTGTCCGGTAAATTCATCTTGATAAATGTATCGCAGGTAATTACAACGCCTGTAAATTCATCGCTTGGCAAATACATTGCAAGGTAATCTCATTGCGATGGAATACCGTGAATCATAAAGTAGTAGCTTCCGACAAGAGCTCGCATTCCAACACTTGAAAGTGCGTCTTACAAGTAAGGCTCGAATCTGTAGTCATTCTGTATCTCCTTCCTTCCGACATTTTTTAGATCAAAATGGGAGTAGAAAGATTGTTTTGCACCATCTTCCAAATGGGGTAGACATAATTGACTTGGAAATAAGCCGTCGAAATACTGACTTTTACATTGGCTCGAAAATCGACCAGGGGTAAACACATAACTATAGAGAAGGTATGTCCGGAAAGTATCCAGCCATTTAAATATTAGCAAAACAAATAGCCTACTTATGGAAATCACGCTTTAGTCCCCTTCAAAACCCACTTTGCACCTCACTCATCCTGGCGTCCTTTTCACTTTTCAACACCATCTGAAACGTCCATCAGCTGCCCCGTCGTGTTCTACTTAATCGCGTCCCCCCCTTTCAATGGTAAAAAGCCGGAAATCAAAGGGAACTAAGTCTAGACTGTAGGAGGGGCTGACAGACCTGGGTGATGAAATGTTTTACCAAGATAAAATCCACCATATGTGAAGAAATACTCGCTCGATCATTGAATTCGACGATCACACAGTGCACAAGCTCACTCAGTGGCGTCTCACTGCCGACTTAATAACCCAACAGGAGAGTGTCTGTTCACGCTTGCGCGTTAGTCTCCTCTGATTGGTTGCCATATTACACCAATACCGTTCAAACGGTTCTTTAAAATGGCTGGATACTTTTCGGGCAGACCTAGAATTCCAGTGAGCAGACTATTAGATCTGTTTTTAATATAGTTTCTTTTCCTATCTATGTAGAGCTGTATACCCATTCTGAATTAAGATGTTTAAGCATTTTTGTTTCATTATTATAACAAATAAATAACTCATAAAACGAAATGATTTGTATGGGTAATTCAGTTTAAATTTCACTTAATCTACACACAAAATCTGTCTCTTTTTAAAATCTATTTAAAGAATTATATTTCATATTTACGAGAAAACAACTTCACAAGGATCAATTAATTTGAAATAACATCCTATTGATCAGCTTACACATGCTATTACCCAAAACCTTCGAGGAATCTTATGTTTATTTCACTTACTGATTTTTAAACATACATCGCTAATTATGCAAGTATCGAGACATATAAGTTTAATGCTGCATGTTTTGAATACGTCCATCGATTTCGTGTATAGTATTAAGTTAGCGATATCAAATTAATAGATATTTACTAAGCATGGTCTAGTGGTGTATATATAGAGAATCACAGTCGCTAATAAATGTTTGGGAAATAAGCTTCCTAACCATCACTCAAAGACAGGAATTCAGATTTGACGAATGTAGAAAAGAGAAACTGATATAATAATGGGGAAGATAATAATATAGATTAAAAAGGAAAGACTGTTAACAAGATTAGTATACCGATTATTCAGAGGAAAATGAAGAGAATTGTTGTGATGACGCTATAGTACGATATATTGATTAACAACTGTTAGAATCAGATTCCCAACACCAGCAATTCTTATGAGGAGAAGTTATTAAATTTTATTAGTATTTCTTCCATCGCATTTCTGTAATTTTGTATCGCAAATTTCAGGTCGTTAAGTAAGTAGAGTAGATTGGAAGTAGAGAATAACTGTCCAGTAAGAGTTGAATAGCTTCTCTTATTTTGGTTGCTTGTTTTACCGAGACAGTGCCGTACCAATTAGGCCATGAAGGCTACACCAACAGACTTCGTTCAAATAAGCCAAATAGCCAAATTATTTACTTTTTCGAACTTGACTACACCGCCATGTTGTTTTGTTTATAACGCTCGAAATAGTAGACACAATAGTCTTCGATTCCTTTATGAAACATTGTCATAATTATTGATTTCGGTGGGAATTTCTAGTTAAAGAAACGAGTAAAAGAACTAAAAATAACGAAATAAAATGGTAAAGATGGGCGAGGGAATTAGTGAGAGAGGGAGATTTCATGAAAGTGAACATGTGTAAAGTTATTACGTTTTAACAATTGAAATGGCGTGTTGTTTATATCATGGAGAATAATATTAAAAGCGAAATATTTAGTAATGTAATTGGATGTTTTAAGATATAATTATTTATTATTAGAGGTTTTTGAGCACTTAACAGCAATGGTCTCTACCCAAGTAGTTAGAAAAAGTTTCAAGTACGATTTAAAATGAGAACATAATGCTGCTCAAGCTGCTGATTACGTCGACAAAGCATTTGGAGTGAACACTATTATAGAAAAACCTGTTCAATGGGTTTAGGTCTGGAAATATGTATAAATATGGATACAAATAATAAACCCCAATGGAGGCTCCAACCTGTTATCTATTATATATGGGAGTTTAAAAAGTTGAAAAGCGGATTCCACATGAAATGCTCCATGACGGTGGCACACCCAACACCTCTCAGCTGATTGTATTAGCTTAGAGAACAGGTATATGAAGTGATACAGCATCCTCCATATTCACCGGACATTTCTCCTACAGATTATCATATTTACAAGCATTTTGAACTTCCTACCCGTCATAAAAGGGACAATAATAGGGAAGACATAATTCACGCTGTTCTTGGATTTGTTACCATTAAATGTGAAGAATGATTAAGAGATCGCTGGAAAAAAGTTATTGCTTCAAATGTGTCATATGTTGATTAAGATATTTACCGTCATCATCCTTCATCTTACAATCAAAGAACGACATTTCGTACGTAACAACCTAATACCGTGGGAGGTTGGTACAGCAGAAACAAATGGGCTCCAGTTGTAAAGAAAATTAGAGTGATAAAAAAAGAAAAGACTTTGAAACGAACGGCACATGATTGCAAGTAAAAGTGGAAGAAATAAAAGGAAATGCGTCATTAGGAACGAGTAAATGCATCTTAAAATAATTACAAATCAATTTGTTAAAAGCTGAAAAAAAAAGAATTAAAAGATACCCTAAAGGGACTCGAGTAGGAGGTTGATCGACATTAAATAACAAAAACCAAGAATTAATGATTAATGTTTCACGGCGGATCGATTGTGATATCATGATTGTTTCCCTCGGAACAGATTTTAAAGCGGATCATTAGTGTTATAGATATATACAAACGTTATCTTAACAGAGAACAAGGCCAAATATGGAAGAAATGGGAGTACGAAGTTTGCACTACGTCAATCTGAATACCTGCCTAGAAAATCTGCTTTTGAAATCCTAACTATTTGTCGGTAGTCGAACTCCGACCAACGACACTGGTGAATCTCATTGCTACAATACTGTCACAGCAATAGTTAGTTTAATCAAAGATTTGAATTATCTTAATACTATTCAAGCAATGAAGAGATTGACTTATCATTATTATTATTTGTTCCATCTTAATTTCAGTTTCTTTTTATCACAACAACTCAGATTACTATTGTATGTAAACAAGAACTGAAGATCGAAGCAACGGGTGTTTGGGAAAAATGAAAAAAATAAAGCTATATGATTAGATTTTATCGTCTGTATTCGTTGGATTTGGTAGCACAAACGATAGAGCAGCTGTCGTTCTAAGACACGCTTCCCGAGGAAAAGGTAATATGAGTTAGAGTGTAACCGAAAGCTTATTATTCATAATCCAGACTGTTGTTGCTAACAGCCGCATAATGACGGTCTGGGTAGTTGTGATAAAAGACAACTAAAATCAAGATGAAAGAAATACTAGTCAAAAGTCTATTTATATAAAAGACACATCACGTTATGTTTTGTGTAGACTAGATACCCCTTTCATATTGTGCATACATAGCCCAAACATATGTCTGCATTACAATTGTATAATTTATATATGGTTTATCTCAGCTAGGTAGGTGCCAAAAACACTACAAATTGTAGCAATGATCACGGACGTTTTTATCACAAACTTAAAACGCATTGGAATGTTATTAATGTGTTTTTAAGTTGTAATATGGGCTTAAATTGCAAGAATGTAACATAAAATTAATCGTGAAAGATTTTTTAAAAATACTTTGTCGTAAGTATATTTGAGTCTGTTTTTAATGTCAATTTTTGCCATCCAAAATTACTTTGATTATGCCATGATTAATGTCTGCCGACAGAGCAATTTAAACTCTGTAATTCTCCGAAAAATAAAGTAGCTATTATATCAAAACGCGTTCGACGGAAATTGGTTAAGTTAATGATTACATAAATGGGTTTTGAATGAAAAATATTTCTTATTTCTTTTACTTATAATGAAGTAAAAATGTATTTGTTTACAGTGGGTGCCTGTCAAAGAAGAAGTGGATGTTCAGTCACCTTTTCTTATCTCGGAGGTAGGTGCCAAAAACATTACTTGCGTCTCATGGGGCAGCTGAAGTATGGATGGCCAAAAATGATAAGACTTAATATTACCCACAACGGCAACAGCATATTCCCAACATTAAAACACCGTCATATGACGGGCAACATACTGATATTATTCATTACACAAAGGTGCGCTAGAATTTCACAACGCAGAGCTCTCCACGCCCTCTAAAAATAGTATCCTCTATACACCATCCTTCTGTTGCACATGTTAAAATGAGACGGAGAATAGACAAGCAGGTGGCCGAGCAGCAGAAACATAACAAAACAGCTCTATTGATTGGAAAATCATATGACGGACGACAAATTCGAAAGAAACCAAATAAAGGCAAAACTAATGATAAAGTCAACGAGCCACAAAGAAAGCAACCGTTAAAAGGGAGATACAAAAAAGCACAAACATATATTGAAAGGTAGAGACAAAGATTGAGAAAGAAGATATGTTGGGAAAATGAAAGCAAACAGACTGAGAGAAAAGAAAACTGTGGATAACGGATAATGAGTCAGTAAGAGGAGACATACTCTTTTGGCAATGTCACGGTGGCACAGAGCCAAGATTTCCCAGAAGCCTCCTAAGCGTTGAAATCTACTCCAATGGAGAGCACAGGCAACGTGGACACGAACCACATGTGTTTACGCAGCACAAACAAGAAAAACAAACTAAGGCAAAGCCAACAGTCTAATGAGGTGTCAAACGCTTGTAAGAAGTTTTCTCACCAGCAATGGTTTCTCTTGATGATCGTGTCGCCTGGTGGGACTAAGACAGTGTGAGAGTGTTGAACTTGCTTCCAAGTGCTGTTATTGAAAAGACAGATACCTGAATGAGATAAAAAAAACAAAAAAACAACACACATACACACGAAAATGAAGTGGATGTAGTTGGATATAAACTGTCGAATTCGGAAAGATACTTCTCAAAAATGTCTAATGATTTCGGCATTTGGCTATGTTTCCCCATGTTCTATCTGGCGGGGGAAAGAAGCCGAGGACTTGAGGACAGGCTTGCTAACAGGTAATGTTTGTGATTGGACGAAACGGGTTGAGCAAATTCAGGTTATGTCTAGTTTGAAGTGAATTCTAAGAGATTGTGTCCACCCTTGTTTCTGAGTATGGT
Organism: Architeuthis dux; assembly: GCA_006491835.1. Classification (NCBI taxonomy): domain Eukaryota; kingdom Metazoa; phylum Mollusca; class Cephalopoda; order Oegopsida; family Architeuthidae; genus Architeuthis; species Architeuthis dux. The sequence goes on along the minus strand of VCCN01003067.1, from coordinate 3,774,339 downwards.
GCCAATTCCCGTCATCCAGATTGAAGCTTATGTTTATACAGGCGCCCCCAATTACTACGCGGGTGCTGGTGTTCAAGAAAGCCAACCACGTTATTACCGAGCCACGATAACGGTCGGTTGGGTATGGGAAATATTCATGGTCGGACGATATATGAAAGATGGCAAACATTGTCTATCGTAAAAAAACCTAAGTGATATTTGAACAAATAAACAAAGATATTATTTAATGCTTGTTTTATTAAATAATACACAGAAAAAACTAAAGGATATCATAAAATCTACCGAATTTCCAATATTCTAAAACAAAATATAAACATATTTACTATAGTTTTTAGAAGGGTCATTGATATTCAAATGGTTCTTCGACCCCGGATTTTACGCCTGAAGAAGGCCGAAGAATGGATCGGCCGAAACGTCGTGTTTACAACACAAATAACAAGAAGGAGTTCAATCGTCCGGGGAACCATTTGAAAAATATAAACATATTTACATCGTTGACATAACCCTTTGAAAATTTAGACTATACATCTTTATATAGCCTGTATCTGAGCTCCTGCGGTGAAGGAGAACAATTTTCTTTTTAAAGTTTCGTTTATCGACTACTGAAATGTCTAATTCACTTCATTTTTACAGTTGGTTTGCCGTCGTAAGGCAACTATATTGTTGGGTTGGGGTGTGAGTTGTGTCACCTCTGTGAAATCGAGCGCTCGATGAAACGTTTGCAAAATCGCCCTAATCATTTCTAACCATCTTGGTTTGGTTTGGGAAAGAACGTGAGTAATATGAATTGCGACCAGACTGGAGTAGAATTAATTAAATTAATGCCTTGGCAAAAGTATAAGCAATATTGCTGATGAGTAAAAAAAGAATTCTGAAAATGTTTATGGTTAATTTATCGATTATGTTTTATGTGACCTAACGAAGTACGTCCAACCGTACGGCCTCCGAATCCGTTTAGAGTGTAGTTAGATGGTTTTCGCTGCGCGACTTAACGATGTCAATTCGATAGCATCTGTCTGTGGTCGCTGAAGCAGTTTTAATGGATACCACCGCAAGCTGCGAGGTCCATTACCGTGACACGCAACATGACACGTGACAAAAACAAAATATATATATATGTGTGTGTGTCTGTGTGTGTGTATTTTGTGT